>CP092865.1:62305002-62389742 GCA_030710605.1 Cordylochernes scorpioides | reverse complement strand
AACATTTATAACAAATTAATACAAAGCAGTAACGCACCATATTTTTTGCCTATCCCTAGTACATGTGGTACAAGCCATGATAATCATGGTGGGTAGAAGTAGGCGACTGCTTTTACTGTAAGTGCACCACATGTGAAAAGCAGTTCGACTTTGCAATTACAAATGTGCATTAGCCCTGTTTGGTTACTTGCACTTGCTGGTGGAGTTGGACTTTTGAAAGAATCGGGGGGATTCGGCGGGGGCCACGCACCATCTATATATAACATATGAAAGCATTATGACGCAAATGTTTCTTTCCACTAATAACAAAGGTAGATGAAGTCATGACTTAACCCTAACCTACAACTATGGGATTCTCTATACCCCATGTGGAGTCCATACAGGTCCGGGGTTGTCCAGATCCGTCTGGAGCAGCCGCCGTGTCACCGTAAGCTGGCTGAAACCAGCACCTCACCGCAATGTTCCCCCTCCATTGAGGTAACACACTGTTATACTTGTTTGGAACCTTGTTATCTGTTTACTCTCTTTGTTTGAACTTTACCATTTCCTTTACCATCTGTACCACAGTAGAATGAATGGAGACACTCTTGTTAGAGGACACTTTTCTACAAAGGACAGTTTCCATCACCAATACAGTAGAACAACCTCCATGAGAGGACACTCCTGCTAGAGGACACCTCTCTATAAAGCAGTTTCCATCATCTATACAGTAGAACAACCTCCATGAGAGGACACTCACGCTAGAGGACACCTCTCTACAAAGGACAGTTTTCATCACCAATACAGTAGAACATACTTCATGAGAGGACACTCTCACTAGAGGACACCTCTCTACAAAGGACAGTTTTCACCACCAATACAGTAGAACAACCTCCATGAGAGGACACTCACGCTAGAGGACACCTCTCTACAAAGGACAGTTTTTATCACCAATACAGTAGAACAACCTCCATGAGAGGACACTCACGCTAGAGGACTCCTCTCTACAAAGGACAGTTTTCATCACCAATACAGTAGAACATACTTCATGAGAGGACACTCTCACTAGAGGACACCTCTCTACAAAGGACAGTTTTCACCACCAATACAGTAGAACAACCTCCATGAGAGGACACTCACGCTAGAGGACACCTCTCTACAAAGGACAGTTTTTATCACCTATACAGTAGAACAACCTTCATGAGAGGACACTCCCGCTAGAGGACACCTCTCTACAAAGGACAGTTTTTATCACCAATACAGTAGAACAACCTCCATGAGAGGACACTCCCGCTAGAGGACACCTCTCTACAAAGGACAATTTTTATCACCAATACAGTAGAACAACCTCCATGAGAGGACACTCCCGCTAGAGGACACCTCTCTACAAAGGACAGTTTTTATCACCAATACAGCAGAACAACCTCCATGAGAGGACACTCCCGCTAAAGGACACCTCTCTACAAAGGACAGTTTTTATCACCCATACAGTAGAACAACCTCCATGAGAGGACACTCCCGCTAGAGGACATCTCTCTACAAAGAACAGTTTTCAATGTCAAAATTACCTTTTTTACTATTTAGTAACTCTCTGGTAAAGGACCATCTCTCCATAAAGGACACTTTAGCTCTGCAAAGGCGTCCTTTACAGGGAGGTAGTTCTACTGTAGCAACTCTCCGGTAAAAGGACAACTCTCACTAAAGGACACTTTGACTCTGTAATTAGGTGTTGTCCTTTACAAGAGGTCTACTGTAATACATGGTGGTATGTAGTCTGCTCCCTAATCCTACCAATGGTGATTCTGAAGTGAGATGTGTCCAGTAAATATGCAAATATCCATCTACAATTCTATGACCTAGAATGACCCTGGTGTGTCCACCAGTCCATGGAGGAACAGCAGCAATATCCCAACATCCTGGCCCCCACCATCCTCAAATCTGTAAGTCTCCATACATACATCCTTGTTTGATGAAGTACCAAGACAGGATTCAGATATGATAAAGCACAATTTGGATTATTGATTATTCAAAAGACATGTCTTCCTCTTGCTTATCCCTAGTACATGTGATACAGGCCATGATAATGATGGTGGGTAGAAGTTGGTGACTGCTTTTACTGTAAGTATACCACATGTTTACACATGTGAAAAGCAGTTCGAATTTGCACTTACAAATGTGTCAGAGCCCCGTTTGGTTACTTGCACTCACTGGTGAGATTGGACTTTTGAAAGAATCGGGCGCCATTGGAGCATTTTTTTTTTTAATTAGAAAAAAGTGCCCAATGCATGAATCAAACCCGGGTCGTAGCGGTTGAAAACCAACGGTTTAGACCATCCTTCCACCGACCTCCCCAAAAGACATGTGCTACAATTGGTAGAATGGAAGAAAGAGGAAATATCAATGATATTTACAGATATGCCCTTTTGGTTATATATGTTTTTTAAAATTTCTACTTCGAATTCTAAGAATAATATTTTAGGTTGTCTTAAAAAATCTATTTTTTCTTATCTGCTATCTTGTTTACAAACTTGATAATAGTACTATTTAAGAACATGCACTGTGATATTTTTTCTCATTTATTCTTTTTTCTAATGATGGTAACAATGAAATGTCACACACTATTAATTTATTTGGATTAGGTCTTATTTTCTTGTAAGATTCAGAGAATTATAAAGGCAAACATGGGGTAAGCTGGTCCGGCTTATAGTACCATGTAATGGATACAGGATGTACTCCATGTTAGGAGCGGCTATACATGGTGTCTGTTTCTCATGTCAGACATTTCATATTGGAGTTAAGTCAGTAGCCTGCTACTGAGTAGTGCTCCCAGTCTTAAGGACAAAGGGGATACAGGATGTACTCCATGTTAGGAGCGGCTATACATGGTGTCTGTTCCTCATGTCAGACATTTCATATTGGAGCTAAGTCAGTGGCCTGCTACTGAGTAGTGCTCCCAGTCTTAATGACAAAGGCATTCTACTTCACCCATTCATGATGGTTGCCACGTTCTGCAGGCTTGCTACCCTGATATGATTGCTGAGTGGAGATAAGAAAAAGAGAAGAAGATTTTTATTAATATATAGATTATTTTCTTTGGAGAACTCTTCAATTTCTTTAAAGAAAAATAGTAAAAAAGCTTTTTCACATTTTATTTTATTTATGGCTGTCGTAATATGTGAATATAGGAAATGAAAACATTAAGACACAAATGTTTCTTTTACACATAAAATAAGCTTCTACTGTCCTTACTACAATGAAAAAGTATTGGGAAGGCCATGCTCATCAGTAGTAAACCCTCCCAGCAGTTTCACCAATTTAATCCACCAGACCGCTTCTCAGAGCTCTAATACTGTATTGGATCATTCTGCTTATATATGTTACACTGAAGGGTGGTGATAACACTTGGAAATAATAGAGTTGTGTTGTTTGAATGATAAGGTCTTGGGATTTATTCAACTCCTAAGGAAGCCAGGTGGGTCTTGTGTCTATCTGTGACATAGAGGAAATTATAATGGAAAGGCAAAATCCAGACCACTGTCCTGATATACCTGAAGAGAGGGAGAGGAACATAACTCACCAAGTTGGAATTGAACCAGAATTTCACTTAAAGCGTGAGTTACAACTACTGTTGGATGTTATAGTCAAATATTATAGTTATTCTATGATTGGAATAATCTGTGTCTTAAAATCTGTGGTGTCAGGAATATGTATATATGTTATAAATAATAATGATGAGTGAGATTTTCTGCTTGATTTTGGAATATCTTAGGATCATACTATGTTAATGCAGTTGTGGTTGAAATCTTTAAAGTATGATAATGAAAAATACTTTTGATCAGTAATTTAATTGAACTAAAGGAATATATATAAAAACATGATTTGGTAAAAGTACTGCCTGGCTTAAGGCGTAAGAAAAAAAATGAAAAACCTATTTACATAATGTACAAAAGGTTTGAGCCCGCCAACGGGAAACAACAACAATGAGTTTTTATAGGGGAAGAGTGACCTCTGGCGGTCGATTATAACAGAGTATTAGAATCTATGAAATATAATTTTAAATAAAATAATATTTTAATATAACATTTATATATAGGTGAGAGTTAATAGAGATGTGTGGCTAGAGAGATGTTATTGCATTGGTAATGTTTACTTAGATATACATATGAATGACTTCTTTTGATATTCAGCATTACTGTAAAGAAATATGTCAATTTAGGGAATTAAAACAAAGTGACCATTATTAAGTGGCTGCCTTTTCCAGTGTGTATGGCTGTTTTTTAATTATATGATCTAAAAATTTAGAAAAGTAAAAAAAAAAAAGGGTAAACAGTGGCTATAGTGAACCGTGGCTATAGTGAACCAAAAGCTCTGTCCCATTGGGGTTCACTATAGAGGGGTTTTACTGTATTTAGCAATTCATGTTACTTATTTTTGTATCTTCAATGAGGAAGATTTATATTTTAGAAAGAGAATAATTATTGAGATCCACCACCAACAACTACCTCGTTCTGATCTCTGATGCTACAAGGTCAATGTATTGTTGGCCAGTCTGCTTCATCCTGAGATAACCATGTGGGTCCAATTGTAAGAGTTAGGCCAAGTTTGTTTACCGCTACAATAAAATGCATTTGCTAAGTTGCTGACATAGATTCAAAAAATATAACAGGTGGAATCTCAGAAATAGTATTCAAACAAACTCGAAGTTTATTTTATGCATAAAAGAAACATTAGTGTCTTAATGTTTTCATTCTTATATATAACTCCGCCTTTGCCAGTCCCAAGCCCGGATAAAAAAGGAAGAGGGGAGGTAGTAACAAGCTCACTAAAAAACCTGGGCTCAGCTGGCCATGCTGATAGTACCCTGTAAGGTCTCCAGGGATACAGGATGAGCAGCATTTGTACTCCATGTTAGAAGCGGCTGCACATGGTGTCTGTTCCTCATGTCAGAGGCAGCCATTTCTTTTGGAGCTAAGTCAGTGGCCTGCCACTGAGTAGTGCTCCTAGTCTTAATGACAAAGGCATTCTACTTCACCCAGTCATGATGGTTGTCAAACAGACACCATCAAGGGTCACAACTTGATGTCCTAATATGATTGAGTGTAGATAAGGAAGAAGAAGAAGAGATTTCTTATATATAGATGGCTTGTTATTGTTTTATATAGGTGAATATATTGATCCCAGCCAATTGGATGGAATTGTTCCATCTTGTTGTGATGCCTAGTTTGTCAGATGGTAATTATGTCTGTCTGTGTTCAGGGAGCTATTTTGACTCTCACTGTCCTCATCTGTTACCTCATCTGGTAGGTGTATTGTCTATCTTCCCCTCTTCCACTTCCCATTCTATACATTGTACCTTGGATGAAACTCCTTCCACATGTTAAATACACTTCAGCATTTATATGTAGTGTTTGTTGTATATAGAACTTTTTACCCTCCCTATACACTCATGGTCAAAATTTAAAGAAGTTGTACTTTCAGCATGTATATCGGGATTCAGACAATACACTCATGGACAAAACTTAAGTTAGTTGTACCTTTTAGCATGTATATCGGGATTCAGACAACACACTAATGGACAAAACTTAAGGAAGTTGTACCTTTTAGCATGTATATTGGGATTCAGACAATATTACACTCATGGACAAAACTTAAGTTAGTTGTACCTTTTAGCATGTATATCGGGATTCAGACAATACACTCATGGACAAAACTTAAGGAAGTTGTACCTTTTAGCATGTATATCAGGATTCAGACATTATTACACTCATGGACAAAACTTAAGGAAGTTGTACCTTTTAGCATGTATATCGGGATTCAGACAATATTACACTTATGGACAAAACTTAAGGAAGTTGTACCTTTTAGCATGTATATCGGGATTCAAAAACTCTGAAAGATATTTAATACACAGTGACCTTTATTGAAGACACACAAGCTAACAAAGTTTGAACAAATTTGCTTCTGTTTCCTTTAAAAAAAAAAATAGAATATCAGTGACACCAAACACATTCCATTTCATCAAGTTTTTTCCATGAGTATAAAATTCTTGTTTAAAAAAAATGGGATTCTTAAGTAAAATTCAATGGTAATTTTAAACTTCACATCCATGAAATGTTATAAATTTAATTGCTATCTATTGCTAAAATTTGTTCATATAAGTTTGGCAATATTTTGTTGAGATATATTATTCACTAATAAATATCACATAAGAAACACATTGACAAAATAATGATTACAAATTTCATCCATAGATGGCAATTTAATTTATAATTGCAATTTACTAATAATTGCTTTAATATTGAACAATATTTGTGGAAGAAATGGGTATTTAAGGCCAAACTTGCATTTTTATCATTATATTGTCGCGCGTGACCCCTCCGGTTCCTTGCGACGATGCGTTTCTTCCGCCGTGAATCACCGGCCCGGACTCCCGTTAATCTTCTTTGTAGCTCCTTCCTGAAGGCACCCCGAAGACGTCCAGAAGAGCAGTAGCAACGATGATGGCGATGGCGAGAGTAACGACAGAAGGCGGCACGGAGACTTTAAGCACTCTCTTTATTGTCTTCCACTACTAAACATTACATTTAAATGAGATAAATAACAATGGGTATTTACATTATGTTACACCCTGGGGCCAACATAAAAGTGTATTTACAATCATTTTCCTCAGGAAACAGGATCACAGCAGTCGGCGATTCCCACATCAGTTAGAGAAGGGAAACAGGCGAAACCGCCATATATTGGCGGAGGTTGTAATCATTTGGAGGCCTTACATGCAACAATATTTTTAAATTATTTTTTCACATGTTTTAGGGTTTTTACGCAAGTTTGGCCTTAAATACCCATTTCTTAGTTTCTCAACAAGCCTCCTGGACTAAAATTATTTTGGCCGTAGAGGTACAGCCATACTGACGAGGGCCAACAGCCTGAAACACATTCGTGGATGGCTTTTCTTGATTTATCAAGACATTGGGTTGGTCAAATATCAGGGAACAGGTTAAATTAATGTTTAGTTGATTTCTGTTCCACTAGATGGCGCTCTGCCATATAAAAAGCTCATGTGGTCAAGATATGCCTTTTTTGTTTTTAATACCAACACCTACCTTTTTTTATTATTTTATTTTCTAAATTATTTTTTCACATATTGTCCATTGTAAATAACATAAACTAGGTTGGTGAGTGGTACCTGGTAAAGTTATTTTGGAACTGGAATTGATCTAATTTTCCAACAGCCAACAACAGGAATTGAATCCTGCATTGGACACTTTATTTTTTACATGTGAAGAACCTGTTCCTATTATCCACTGTATATAACATAAGCTAGGTTTCATTTTTGAGTGGTACTTAATAAAGTGATTTGTGAACCTGAACTCTCAACCTATAACCGGCTCCTCAGGACTCTAACCATGTAGATACAATGTATATATGTATGAAGAACCTTTACATATGATCTACTCTAAATAACATAAGCAATAATTTTCTCCATTATAAAAGACAAAATTAAAGAACTTAGGGATGAATTTGTATTTTGAGATACAGGTATTAAATGGAAGGACAATGTTAAGTACCTATCTTTAGTTTTGTTTTGACACAAGGTAATAACACCAAATCCAAATAAATACGAAGGTGTGTTCAAAAAGTATCGCGACTTTTGTGTTTTTCAAAAATTATTTATTTATTCATGAATACCTATTTTGTCCCCTTCAAAGTAATCCCCACGAGATATTATACACTTTTGCTAACGGTTTTTCCAATCTTCGAAGCACTTCAAAAAATCATTTTTTAAAATCTTTTTCAGCTCCTTTTTCGATGCTGCCTTTATCTCGTCAAGCGTAGCGTAATGTCGTCCTTTCATGGGCCTCTTCAGTTTAGGGAACAAGAAAAAGTCACAGGGGGCCAGATCTGGGGAATACGGTGGCTGCAGCATCATTAGTGTGCTGTTTTTGGCCAAAAAGTCGCGCACAAGCAACAATGTGTGAGCAGGGGCGTTATCGTGATGCAAAAGCCAATTTTTGTTCTTCCACAAATCTGGGCGTTTCTGGCGGATTGCTTCGCGCAAATTGCGCATAACTTGCAGGTAATATTCCTTATTGACCGTTCTACCCTGTGGCAAGAACTCATGATGCACCACGCCCCTGCAATCGAAGAAAACTGTCAGCAAAACTTTCACATTTGACCGAACTTGCCGCGCTTTTTTCGGTCTTGGTTCGTGCGGCAGCTTCCATTGAGATGATTGAGCTTTGGTTTCCACGTCATAACCATAAACCCACGCTTCGTCACCAGTTATGACCCTCTGGAGCAAATTTGGGTCGTCGCGGACAGAGTCCAACATCTCATTAGCAATGTTCATGCGATGCTGTTTTTGGTCGCAATTGAGCAATTTTGGTACGAATTTCGAGGCGACCCATCTCATGCCCAAATCATTGATAAAAATCGAATGGCACGAGCCAATCGATATGTTTAGGTCCTCAGCAACTACTCTAACGGTGATTCGACGATTGGCCAACATCATTTTCTCCACTTCATTAATTTTTTCGTCTGTTGTTGAAGTGTTCGGGCGTCCGGCACGCTCTTCGTCGTTCACATCTTCTCGGCCTTCTGAGAACATTTTGTACCTCCGATAAACGTTGCTTCGGTCCAAGGTAGCTTCTCCGTATGCCACAGTCAACATTCGGAATGCATCCGCGCACTTAATTTCGTTTTTCACACAAAATTTGATACAGGTTCTTTGATCCATTTTTTTAATAGGTAAAAATCGAAGACGATCCAAAACACCTGCAAGCAAAGCAGCTGTCAACAATTAAGTGAACATTCAAAATGACAGAGCTTGTCAACATAAGTGAAAGACATGAGTACCAACAAAAAGCCACAAAAAGATCGAAATTAAAATATAGGTAACCCGCGAAAATTCAAAATTCGCGATACTTTTTGAACACACCTCGTAAATAGTGTGAGACGTTTCGGTAACAGCATTGTTACCATCTTCAGACAAAAGTACTGAATGAGAAATTTTACCACAGCATTTTTTAAATAGTTACTGTTATCAAGTGTATAAAAAAGATAACAGATAAGAAGAAGATAGTTTTTTGAAAAACACAAAATATTAATCTTAGAATTAAAAGTGGAAAACCCCCACTTTTTTTTAGATATAATTAAAAGCATATCTATAAATATCATTTATTTTTCCTCTTTCTTCCATTCTGTTAATTGTAGCACATTTCTTTTGAATGAAAAAGGCTTCTTTATATAAATTGTCTCTTAAAATAATTGTGCCTTATCATTTTGTTTTGACAATCTGTAAATTTTGTTAAATCTCTCCCCGCCATGTTCATTCCTCCGTCTAACCTTCCTGGTGGATGTATGTGCAGGCGGAGGAGTTGACAAGACCCTCATATTGTTGGTTTCTATTAAACCTCATTTTATTATTTTACCATTCCCCATAGTCTCTCCTTATATTGTTCCTACAGAGGATGGCTACAGATATATGTGTGATACACTGGTTACCTATGGAAAAAATTTAGCTGTTGGTGGAAAATGAATTGAAAATATTGTTCTTGAATAATTTGAAGAAAAAATTCTTTAGTGGAGCCTTTAGTAAAAGACTGTAAACCAAATTAATTCCTCTACTGAGGGTAGGCCACATGGTCTCTCCATATCTCCCTCCTTCAATGCCTTCCTCTACTGAGGGTGGGCCAAATGGTCTCTCCATATCTCCCTCCTTCAATGCCTTCCTCTACTGAGGGTGGGCCACATGATCTCTCCATATCTCCCTCCTTCAATGCCTTCCTCTACTGAGGGTGGGCCACATGATCTCTCCATATCCCCCTCCTTCAATGCCTTCCTCTACTGAGGGTGGACCACATGGTCTCTCCATATCCCCCTCCTTCAATACCTTCCTCTACTGAGGGTAGGCCACATGGTCTCTCCATATCTCCCTCCTTCTGTGCCTTCCTCTACTGAGGGTAGGCCACATGGTCTCTCCATATCTCCCTCCTTCAATACCTTCCTCTACTGAGGGTGGGCCACATGGTCTCTCCATATCTCCCTCCTACAATGCATTCCTCTACTGAGGGTAGGCCACATGGTCTCTCCATATCTCCCTCCTTCAATACCTTCCTCTACTGAGGGTGGGCCACATGGTCTCTCCATATCTCCCTCCTTCAATGCCTTCCTCTACTGAGGGTAGGCCACATGGTCTCTCCATATCTCCCTCCTTCAATACCTTCCTCTACTGAGGGTGGGCCACATGGTCTCTCCATATCTCCCTCCTTCAATACCTTCCTCTACTGAAGGTGGGCCACATGGTCTCTCCATATCTCCCTCCTTCTGTGCCTTCCTCTACTGAGGGTAGGCCACATGGTCTCTCCATATCTCCCTCCTTCAATACCTTCCTCTACTGAGGGTGGGCCACATGGTCTCTCCATATCTCCCTCCTTCAATACCTTCCTCTACTGAGGGTGGGCCACATGGTCTCTCCTTATCTCCCTCATTCAATACCTTCCTCTACTGAGGGTAGGCCACATGGTCTCTCCATATCTCCCTCCTTCAATACCTTCCTCTACTGAGGGTGGGCCACATGGTCTCTCCATATCTCCCTCCATCAATACCTTCCTCTACTGAGGGTGGGCCACATGGTCTCTCCATATCTCCCTCCTTCAATGCCTTCCTCTACTGAGGGTAGGCCACATGGTCTCTCCATATCTCCTTCCTTCAATGCCTTCCTCTACTGAGGGTAGGCCACATGGTCTCTCCATATCTCCCTCCTTCAATACCTTCCTCTACTGAGGGTAGGCCACATGGTCTCTCCATATCTCCCTCCTTCAATACCTTCCTCTACTGAGGGTGGGCCACATGGTCTCTCCTTATCTCCCTCCTTCAATACCTTCCTCTACTGAAGGTGGGCCACATGGTCTCTCCATATCTCCCTCCTTCAATACCTTCTTCTACTGAGGGTAGGCCACATGGTCTCTCCATATCTCCCTCCTTCAATACCTTCCTCTACTGAAGGTGGGCCACATGGTCTCTCCATATCTCCCTCCTTCTGTGCCTTCCTCTACTGAGGGTAGGCCACATGGTCTCTCCATATCTCCCTCCTTCAATACCTTCCTCTACTGAGGGTGGGCCACATGGTCTCTCCATATCTCCCTCCTACAATGCATTCCTCTACTGAGGGTAGGCCACATGGTCTCTCCATATCTCCCTCCTTCAATACCTTCCTCTACTGAGGGTGGGCCACATGGTCTCTCCATATCTCCCTCCTTCTGTGCCTTCCTCTACTGAGGGTGGGCCACATGGTCTCTCCATATCTCCCTCCTTCAATGCCTTCCTCTACTGAGGGTGGGCCATATGGTCTCTCCTTATCTCCCTCCTTCTGTGCCTTCCTCTACTGAGGGTGGGCCACATGGTCTCTCCATATCTCCCTCCTTCAATGCCCTTCTCTACTGAGGGTGGGCCACATGGTCTCTCCATATCTCCCTCCTTCTGTGCCTTCCTCTACTGAGGGTGGGCCACATGGTCTCTCCATATCTCCCTCCTTCTGTGCCTTCCTCTACTGAGAGGTAGGCCACATGATCTCTCCATATCTCCCTCCTTCTGTGCCTTCCTCTACTGAGGGTGGACCACATGGTCTCTCCATATCTCCCTCCTTCAATACCTTCCTCTACTGAAGGTGGGCCACATGGTCTCTCCATATCTCCCTCCTTCTGTGCCTTCCTCTACTGAGGGTGGGCCACATGATCTCTCCATATCTCCCTCCTTCTGTGCCTTCCTCTGCTGAGGGTGGATCACATGGTCTCTCCATATCTCCCTCCTTCAGTGCCTTCCTCTACTGAGGGTGGGCATTAGACATGGTCTCATTACAAAAATCTGTACAGATGCCGTTACAAATTTTGAATCGATTTCATTAAAAGAATCTATTCAGATGCTATTGTGCAAATTTTGTAGGATTTTATTACCATTCTATATACAGTTACGAGCGTCATGCGTCATCTCTGTCACCGTTTGCTTTTTCTTTGGAATGGCGCTCTCCTATTGGTTGGCTATGATCACGTGGCTACGATGGCGCCGCCATTACGCGAGACACTTTGTTTTTGACTTTGCCCCCCCCACTCGCTTTTTGGTTTTTGTAACTATTGTGTTGGAGCGGGTCGCTCCTTAAATAAATGCATATATTAGTTAATAACTAAATGGAATCCTCTCTTTCTTTTTCCCAGTAAGAGACGCCTACGGAAGTCAACAGTACATAGACAGATAAAGCACATAGGCTATAGTTATTAACCAATATATGAATTTATTTAAGGCGCCAATTTATAATTGTAACAAATAGTGTTTGAATAAAAACATTTAATCGGGTAAAACACGGGCATTAATGATCCAACAGGTCCACGTGTCTAAATTAAAACACGGGCATTGCCCGGGTCATTCGGCTAGTAATCTATATATAACAAATGAAAACATTAAGACACAAATGTTTCTATTCACAAATAAATCAAACTTCTACTGTCCTTACTGCGATGAAAAAATATTGTTTCAATAATCTGTACATATGCAAATAGACTAAACATGAGTTACAGATGTTCAATTTTTAACAACTTCACATATTGCCCAAATTTGATATCTTCTTATTTCTTATCTCCAATCAAGCATATTAAGGTATAAAGCTTGTAAAGCTTGAGACTTTTGATGGTGTCTGCCGGGGAAGAGTAGAGCTCATCAATGAATGAGTCAATACTGTCAATGATGTATTTTGGGGTTGCAGATTGACACTTAGTACATAGTGGGAAAACCCTGCAACCATTAATTTGATATGATAATATAGATATGTGTATAGACAAAAGAAACAGGTCATACATTTAACTTATCTCAACCCATTATGACAATATCCATAATAAATACCAGACTCTTAATAGAATCTATGATAACCAAATGACAAAAAAGCATAAACAGATGCATAGAAATATCAGAAACATATGAAACAATATTGACAAATACTATCCCATAGATGTAGGCAGTCCTCTATATATACCACTAGCCGAATGACCCGGGCAACGCCCGTGTTTTACCCGATTGAATGTTTTGATTCAAATACTATTTGTTACAATTATAAATTGGCGCCTTAAATAAATGCATATATTAGTTAATAACTATAGCCTTTGTGCTTTATCTGTCTATGTACTGTTGGCTTCCGTAGGCGTCTCTTACTGGGAAAAAGAAAGAGACGATTCCATTTAGTTATTAACTAATATATGCATTTATATAAGGAGCGACCCGCTCCAACACAATAGTTACAAAAACCAAAAAACGAGTGGGGGGGGGCAAAGTCAAAAACAAAGTGTCTCGCGTAATGGCGGCGCCATCGTAGCCACGTGATCATAGCCAACCAATAGGAGAGCGCCATTCCAAAGAAAAAGCAAACGGTGACAGAGATGACGCATGACGCTCGTAACTGTATATAGAATAATAGTTCACGAATTTATTGGGTTTAATTTGAG
Source organism: Cordylochernes scorpioides (assembly GCA_030710605.1). NCBI lineage: Eukaryota > Metazoa > Arthropoda > Arachnida > Pseudoscorpiones > Chernetidae > Cordylochernes > Cordylochernes scorpioides. Next base: position 62,376,273 of record CP092865.1, on the reverse strand, counting down.
ATCTCGAGATATCATTCAACCAGCATGCATGTAACCTCCCCCATGCACGTATATTTTCAAAAATTGTTTATAACACACAAAAAATGTAATATATTTTTTCTCCCCCTCTCAATATCATTAATATTTAAATATTTAAAAATTAATTTGTATATAAAAACTCTAGCGGATGTACCCGGCTTCGCCCGAGGTTTTACCCGAGTAAAGGTTTGTCTAACGAACATTTGTTAAAACAATTCTCTATAAACTTATAATAAAAAATATATATATGTCACAATATCGTTGCGGAATTTCTTGTTGTTCGATGAGAATGGTGAGGATTGGTTGAAACGCAGTCGTTTGAGTGGAAAGTTGAGCATACAGTGGGGAATAACCAGGACACGTGATGGGGTTTTGAAAATAAAAGGCAACTGGTCGGAGGAAAGAAAGGCTTTGGAGAAGATAGAGCGGGTTGTCTATTAACTATCTGATCACATGGCGATGATTGACTTAGCTGATAAGGATGAACGGGGGAGGTCTCTAGAGCAGATGTTACCTCGGTGAGAGCGAGTTCCTAACTGTCAATCCTTGCTTCTCGATTTAACACCAAGACCTATCTCCTTTCCCATTGGAGGAAAGCTGGGACGTGGCCTTTTTCTATTGGTTGACCTTTGGGAAGGTGTTCCCTCATTGGTCCTTGCTAATTTCTTTGTCTTTGGGACTTGTCCTGACACGACCAGGAAATACTGTGTCGTTGAACTCAACTTTTATTATTTCCGCGATCATAAAATCGGCTGTAATTTTGCTAATGGTTGTACTGACTCTTAAGCCTTCTTTCTAGGCCTTGTTTCTCTAAGTCGTTCTATCCTCCAGTTACCTTATTCTTTATTAAGTCTTTGAAACATACATTGCATACATATTGGGTCGGGGTTGCATACAGCTATTTACAAATTATGACAGTTGCGCCCCCTACATGTGAAGAATTTATGAAGGGGTTTTAGTCTGAATAAGTTCTTTACATCAAAGAAAATAATTTTGGGCGAAAATTAATTGATTTTAGGGAGGTTATATACAAAATTGATAAGGATATAAGAGAATTAAAAAAAAAATGTAGTGTTAATGAAATATATTTGGTTGTTAGTTAATAGAAATCAAACTAAAATAAAAGAGATGTTGAGCGAAATCAAAGTTGAATGCTTGGTTGAAAAAGTGAAAAAAATGCTTTGGTAAAAGAAAAATGCCTAATTACTTTTTGCTAGAATTTTGGGAAGGAAATTGAGGAAATTTCATAAGGTGTTTTGAAATCAAAATAAAATAAAAGAGATGTTGAGCGAAATCAAAGTTGAATGCTTGGTTGAAAAAGTGAAAAAAAATGCTTTGGTAAAAGGAAAATGCCTAATTACTTTTTGCTCGAATTTTGGGAAGGAAATCGAGGAAATTTCATAAGGTGTTTTGAAATCAAAATAAAATAAAAGAGATGTTGAGCGAAATCAAAGTTGAATGCTTGGTTGAAAAAGAAAAAAGAAAAATGAAAAGGTTTCAAGAATAAAGGATGACTTAATGTCTTAAGTTTAACCGAAAACCAATGAGTTTTCGTTGATAAATGAAGCTACGATAATATAACTAAGTGGTACATAAAATAGTAATTAATGGTTAAAAGTGATAATAAATTGAATAATTTGCTAAATTGGTTAAATATTTTAATTTTAATTTGAGAAAAAATAGTAAAAATGGTTAATATATAAACAATAAGGTGTATTGGTTTGAACCCTTTTTTGTATCTACATGCCCTGATCTAGATGTCTTAATTGCTTAATTATGCCCTATAAATTTTTTGTCTCATCTGTAGCGACACTTAGGCGGAAACGTGATCCTAATCCTCAAGTGCGCATTTATGCTATGTGTACAGGAGACATGGAAATCTATATAACCTTTATGTGTATTTTTTGTCTGGTGTTATTGTTTTTTGAGATCTCAAAAGCCGAGTGTTGTTTTTTAATTTGTCTCAAGCCTTACTGCGTTCTAGGGGTTTTTATGCGATCCCCTAGGGCACTTAAGATGTGCTCGCCCAATATCCACTTTATATATTGGGTATCGGTACCTATAATATTACCTTGAATACAGGATTCGAGGAGAATCTCGATCCTTCTAAAAGGTCGTTTAATCCCTTTTGGGGAGAAAACGTAAGTTCGAAAACTGAATCCTAGCGAGTAAAGTGGTAATGTGTATGAACCTTGTTCGTATTTGACTTTGAGATCTACGTGTAGGTGGAATATATAACGTTTTTGGAAGTCTGTAAAGTAATTGATTAATTATAATAGGGATGTGAACTCATTTAGAATGTTTGTGTGTGTACCTTGTTTAATTTTCTTGTGATAAGGCGATTGGACTACATTTTGCAAAAGTCGGTATGTAGTTCGAATTGGGACCCAAGCTGAACAACATATAGAGACTGTCCACCGTTGACCTCAATTTGGATGAGAGGCCCCCTGTAATTAGACGCCGGAAGCGGGACGTGGGGGAAACAAGACTTCCTCTCTATTTGCACGTAATTGAAGTAAGGGCGTTACATCTTTGTCGCTGCGTCTCAAAATTCTCACTTCCTGCCGCCTAATTGATTTTGTGTGCGACTTGCATCTTTTATTGTCTCTCTACTTATTTTATTGGCGTGGGGATTTTTTTTTTTCTCGGTACTGATTTGTTACTTTCAGTTACTCCTATCTCCTCGGAATTTATTTAGATTTTCTGCAAAAATGTTTCCTAAAATTATAATAAGTTTTAGGAATGCTTGTCCAAAATGAAAAACTTCTTCTTGCAGTTCGAAAACGCTATGGGAGGGCATGGTATAGATTAACAAATATATTAGCAGGAATAATACTGGGGTATATTTATAGGGTAAGACTAGCAAACAAAGGATAAAAATCAGATGAAAGATAGGGTATCAATACATGTTTTTCCATATTGTTGTAAATGGGGACTCTGAAATCTTTGTTCGAACCTTATTCATTGTTGGCCGTTCAATTTCGCACTGTTTGTTGTCGTTGGGGATTGGCGTGTATCTTTTTTGGGACAGAATGATAGGATTGGAATGATGGTCAGGTTCGCAGTTCTTAATGTCGGGGAAGAATGGTGCAAATCGCCTTGTTGCAAAAATGGCAGGGTCTAAATGCCTGAAAGGCTCGCTGTTGGTGGGTTTGAACCTTAATGGATCTGCCGGGAATAATTCGGGTGTTAAATGCTTAAAAGGGAACGTGTAATCGTGTTTGTGCCTTATATGACATATGTTAACGGCGGGCGGTGATATATAACGGACTGTTTCTGTATACAGCTTAAGCTTGTTGACGTGGATCGTGTCAGTGTCTCTTTGAAGAGGTTGATTTGGTCGATCTATACGGACCACATTCGGTGAAATAATTTCTAATACTGTGTGGGGTCCTGTGAAATATGGCGCGAGTTTCCCTGTATTGGGGTGGTGATATAATTTAACTAACACTAGATCACCTACTTCGAAATGTCGTTGTTTGTGTCGTTGATCATAAATGTTCTTGTCTTGTAAATGCTTGTTTTGTGTGCGTGTGTGTGCAATCTTTCTAGCTTTGTCGATCTCTGGGTAAGGTGTGCTATGGTCAGAGAGTTCTGGGGGTAGGATGCCAAACATTAGGTAGATGGGTGGAAAACCTGTGGTAGAGTGTGGGGTTTTGTTATATATAATGGTAACTCTTTTGACCAACTTGGTCCATGCGATCTTAGGATTTTCTAAATGTAACAGCCTAAGTTTTCCCGTGAGGGTGGCGTTCAGACGTTCACATAGACCGTTGGCTTGTGGATTATTGCTGGTTGTGAGTAACGGTTGAATATTTCTATTAAGTAGGAAACTACTAAATTTGGGCGAAGTGAAAGCAGGGGCTCTATCCGTAAGAAGGCGTTTCGGAGAGCCATCCTGTAATACTCGCTTAAGCACCTGTTGGTAGGTGGTGATGCTGGTGGATTTAGATGGACAAGTCCACGCGTAGCGCGAAAAATGATCGACTACCACATGGAGGTATATTTTGGTGTTGCCATATTTGGCAAATCCTGCTATGGTGTCTAGGGATAATAGGTCAAAGGGTTCTTTGGCTTCCGGAGGTTGACTTAATTCCCCGTAAGTGGGTCCCAATGGACGTTTTGTTAATTGGCAGGTGGGGCAGGTCTTAACCTTTTGTTTAATATCTTTGGACATACCTTGCCAGTAATATTGCGTGGATATGAGTCGTGACATTTGTGAAATACCGTGTGTGTACTGTTTGTAAGAGTTGTTGTATGAGTGGTTTTGGAATTATAATCTTGGTTACACCTTTTCGGGAAACTGTATGTAATCCATTACGATCAATGGTCAGGTTAGACTCTCTCGATGGAGGAGATTGGTGTGTCTTGATAAGGGACGCGTCCAAAAATCCACAGAACGGGTTACGGGACAAAAGATCTGCCTCATACTGTTGTTTTCCCTTTATGTAGCGGACCTCATATTCGTAACTCGATAGTCGCAAACTCCATCGAAACAATCTGCCGGACGGGTTTTTGATGGTCTTCAGCCACTGCAATGCGTGATGGTCAGAAAATATAGTAAATTTTCTGCCCATAAGATAGATGCGAAACTTCTCCACACTCTCAACGATTGCTAAGCACTCAAGTTCAGAGATGGAGTAGTTTTTCTCGTGTGGGCGCAGTGTTCGGCTGAAATACTGAACTGGATATACGTTCCCGTCAGGGTGAACTTGTTTGAGAATGCCTGCTATACCGAGGGTGGATGCATCGCAATACACTTGGCATGGCAGACCTTCTTTGTAAAGGTGTAAAATGGGGTGTTGTGTGAGGTTCCCTTTCGGGTCAATGAACGCCTTTTGACAAGTTTCATCCCAGATCCACACGACATCCTTTTTGAGAAGGTTGTTGAGCGGTGCTCGCAAGCGAGCGTATTCCGGAATGAATTTGTTATAGACGTTCACAGCGCCTAAAAAGGATTGTAGCGTTTTTCGGTTGTGTGGCTGTTTAATGGCGTGAATAATGTCGGTGTTGCGTGTGAGCGGTGTAGTGGTACCAGCTGTTATGGTGTAGCCTAGAAAATCTATGGACTGCTTAAAAAATTCGCATTTCGCGAAGTTAAGTTGTAGCTTCTCTGCTTCGCAAAAGGCGAAAAATTGTCGCAGGTGGTTTTGATGTTCCTCCAATGTGTTGGAGTAAATGATGAAATCATCAAAGTAATGTGCCACACAGTCAAGTCCGTGTCTCTGTAGGACCTGACTTATGGCTCGTTCGTAGACCTGAGGGCTGGTTTTTAATCCGAAAGGTAATCGAGTGGGTTGGTATAATCCTTCGAGGGTGGCAAATGCTAACAGTGGTCGAGAATCGGGGTGTATTGGGACTTGCCAATACGCAGAGGATATGTCGGCCGTGGAGAAATATTTGGCCTGTGCGAGGCGGTCGAGAATATCCTCGATTCTCGGGAGGGGATGGACATCAGAGCTAATTAGCTCGTTCACCTTTCTATAATCGATACAAAACCTTTTGGTCTTGTCGCGCTTAGTGACGAAGGTGACAGGGCTCGAGAAAGGTGAAAAAGATTGCTCTATGATGCCGTTCTCCAGCATTTGTTGGACTTGATTACGGATTTCTTGTTGGTCACATATCGGAACACGATATGGACGTATGGTAATTATTTTGTCGGAATTCGTGGGTATTTTTACTGGTGGAATCCGTAAGCATGGTACGTTGAATTTGTTCTGTGTGAATATGTGAGTGTATCTTTGTAGAAGTGTTGTGAACTGCGGTGTATAGCGAGTGTTAGGTGTTGTGTTGTAGTATGCATGTGGGAAAAGGTTTTGTTGTGTATCAATGGGAGTGTTGAGTTCGTTGTGTGGTTTTGTCATGTGATAGTTGTGTGACGACGTGTGATCACCTATGTGTTTGGTACGCGAGTTGTCCCGCTCTGTGGGTACGTTTTGGGCATGTTTTTTACAAGTTGAAGCCGTTGTGGCTTTGTTATTTGATGGCATATAAAAAGGGCAATTGGCCTTAGTGAAAAAATGGCATGTAGATAAGGGTTTTTTTTCAATGAATGCACGCAATGGTGGTCATAGGCGGGAGGTTGGGATGCAGGGTAAATTCTGTGTGACATCGCCTGACACTGCCAGTACGTGCATACATTGGGCACATGGTTAAAATGGTAGGATAGGGTAGACAATGGGGCGCCCAGCTGGAATATAGTGCATTTATTAAAGTCTATTGCTAATCTGAATTTGTGGAGGCTATTAATGCTAAGAATTCCAAATGGTAACGGTGCATTCACTACATGGAAATTCTCTCTTCGGGATATTTGTCCTATTGTCAGCGGGATAGATAGTTTACCCATGGTTTTTGCAAAACCGTTTAGGGTTTGGAGATCCAGTGAATGTCCCTTAAGGGTTAAATTAGGCAGGTGAGTTTTTAACATATGGTAAAGATTATATGGCACTATATTCAGGCTGGCGCCTGTATCAATTAAAAAGGGGCATGGTATATTAGGGGCTAGGAGAAGTTTGACAGTCAGTTGGGTTAGGGATCCTACCTCAGTCTCGAAAAGTCTGCTCTGCTGGGGTGTCTCTGGCTTGAATTGGTTGCTGGGGACTCGGGACTGGTTGTTTTGGGACTGTTTGCACTGTCCGAACGCCTTGGTATCTGTTTGGTGGGACTGATTGCACTGTCCGTTCTTTTTCGTGGGTCGCCGGGACTGGTCGATGCCGGCATTCGCTGTGCCAGTGCCTCGCGCCGCAGAACTTACAGTTGGACGGCGGAAGAGGTGCATTCCATGCACCTGGGCGTCGGGGTGTGCTGTGGTACGGACCTGACATTGTGGGCGGTTGGTCCTCTCGAGGTCGCGTTGTCGGTACACTGGGACCGTGGATCCGCTGTACCAGTCGGAACCACTCTCCTAGGTTCTCGGGAGGCACTACGCGGACTAGGCGTTGGTCGGAGAATGGTAACCCTTCTGTCAGCGTCCCATGGCGGTTTTCTCCCGGTAGTAGGTCTCTAGGTTGGCTTGTCCAGTGAGTTTCATGGCGAAATATTTCGCAAAGGACGCTTCGCTTGACTCAGGATAGAGATCTAGGAGGATCTGTCTCACCTGGAAATAGCTCCGGTCGGCCAGCCGAAGTTTCCTGAAAAGCTCCAGGGGTTGTCGCGCCAGGTAGTTTGGTAGGCGGAGTAATTTTTCTTGTTCTCCCATGGAGGCGTCTTCCATTTTTCGGTCGAACGTTTGGAAAAACTGCGTCGCACTGTATGTTCCATCGAAAGGCGAAATTGTCGGTCCTGTAGGATCGCATGACCTACTCTGAGCTAGTGCGGCCGCGAACTGTTGGATGACGTCCACTAGGGGGCTTGCTTCCTGTTCGTTCCCCTCCCTTACTTCCTGCCTTTCTCCCGTTGGTTGCGTTAGGTTGTCCGTTTTTACGCCTATTTGATCCTGGCCAGTCTCCATAATATCCTGTCGACTTAACCCTTCTGTCACAATATCGTTGCGGAATTTCTTGTTGTTCGATGAGAATGGTGAGGATTGGTTGAAACGCAGTCGTTTGAGTGGAAAGTTGAGCATACAGTGGGGAATAACCAGGACACGTGATGGGGTTTTGAAAATAAAAGGCAACTGGTCGGAGGAAAGAAAGGCTTTGGAGAAGATAGAGCGGGTTGTCTATTAACTATCTGATCACATGGCGATGATTGACTTAGCTGATAAGGATGAACGGGGGAGGTCTCTAGAGCAGATGTTACCTCGGTGAGAGCGAGTTCCTAACTGACAATCCTTGCTTCTCGATTTAACACCAAGACCTATCTCCTTTCCCATTGGAGGAAAGCTGGGACGTGGCCTTTTTCTATTGGTTGACCTTTGGGAAGGTGTTCCCTCATTGGTCCTTGCTAATTTCTTTGTCTTTGGGACTTGTCCTGACACGACCAGGAAATACTGTGTCGTTGAACTCAACTTTTATTATTTCCGCGATCATAAAATCGGCTGTAATTTTGCTAATGGTTGTGCTGACTCTTAAGCCTTCTTTCTAGGCCTTGTTTCTCTAAGTCGTTCTATCCTCCAGTTACCTTATTCTTTATTAAGTCTTTGAAACATACATTGCATACATATTGGGTCGGGGTTGCATACAGCTATTTACAAATTATGACATATATTTTGATAATTTGAAACTCGTAAATTTGAGTCTCTCGATAAAGTGAACATTTTTTCCCGGTCCCTGTGTGCCGTGTCATCCTGAATTTTGTCTTTCCTAATTTTCTACATTACAAAATCATCGTTTTATCTAGTGAACATTTTTTCCCGGACCCTTGAAAAATACTCGATAAGTTGAATAAAATCAATATTAATTGGTTCCCTCGGTAATTGGAAGTTAAAGGAATAGTATCTTCGCCTTGAATTGTATCATTATTCTTGTCTCAAATAAATTGCCGTGTCATCCTGAGATAATCTTACTTTTGATAAATAATCTTTAAGATAATAAACTTAGTGATAATAAAACTTATAGATAAAAAAACTTGTTATCATAATCGCAATGGTGGCGCTGCTTGCGAGTTAAATCTACAAATCTGCAAATAACTCTAAGGATATTCAAGATATTTAAGAAATTATTTTTCAAAAACCTTCCCGGGGATATACCTAATAATATCCCAAATTTTCACGGCGATTGGATGTATGGTTTTTGAATCTATAGAGTACACACAGACAGACAGACATTCAATTATATATATATATATAGTATATATCATCAATTTATTATCTTGATACTCCTGTAAAAGGACTGACAAGTCCGAAAGCTTGAAAATAAAAATTTGAACAAGAAACTTAACCCTGGAAGCTTTATTTATTTTATAATAGATATGTGGCGACCACACTTTGCTTCAGCGAGCGCGAACTGGGACAAAGTTTCAATACACATACTACGGGCAATAAAGTGGCGGCCCCAATATGCCTCAGCAAGCGCAAGCTGGGAGAACACGTCACTACGCATTCGCGCGGGGCGTCATCCGACACTTTTGCTGGCCACTGGCGTCATAACAACAAGGCCTGCTCCCAACGGCCGTTACTTCAACCGTTACTTATTTTCTCTTTATATATATTTCTGGCTTTAAATTAATTAATTTTAATTATAATTTTATCAGCGGCCTTTCCACAAGCCACACATCACGCAACCACCATCCCACATAAACTTGGTGAGCCGGACGTGATCGAATGAAGAAATAACGGCCAACGTCAAGGGCAAATCCCAGTTCGCGCCTGCTGAAGCAAAGTGTGGTCGCCACAAATATATATGTGTTGTCTATGTAAATAAAGGAGTTGAAGTACTATAATAACGTTGTTTTATTAGGAACTTGTATGTACAACAGATGACGACACAACCTCTCCTCTGCCAGCAGGGGTAACAGCCATCCATTCAGGAATATCTCGGAATGCTCTCTTTATATAGGGTGAAAGAGAATCGAGATGCCTTAGAGCATTGAGTATAAATTTGGATGATTTAAGTAGGTTCTTTCATTATCAATATTGGCCCCGATAATAGACAATGATAAATTATGATCTAGCTGTGACGTGGGGAACCATCACCTGTACGTTCAACACGTCGAGCTATCAGTTCTGGATTGACGGTACGACGATCATAGGCAAGACCGAGTGATGCCATGAAGTCAATAAACGCTGTGGTTGGGTTGAGACGCCATCCTAGTTCACTCGTGCCATAATCATATGGGAAAACATGATGATAGTTATGGTAGCCTTCACCCAATGCTCCAAGTGATACGCCGAGATTCTGACGAGCTTCAATTGCACGGTCATATGGTCGGTTACCCCACATATGGGCTGCTGAGTTTACCAGCCAAGTACAGTGTAGTGTGAAGGTATAACGAAGAAGTCCAGCTGTCAGGAATGCTCTCCAGAGTGTCTCACCCCAACATAGCCAAGGTACAAGTGTTGGCAATCCGAAACAACAAGTCAAAGCTAGTTTGACATAGTGACGCCTTTGGAATCGTACGATGGGATCAGCCTCCAGGTCGCTCATGTCGATGGAACGACCACGACGGATGACCTCGGGATGTTTACGGCATAGCAACCAGCCCATGTGGGAGAAGAAGAAGCCACGACGAGAGTCATGTGGATCGGCGTCAGTCTCGGTGTATTTGTGATGTACGCGGTGATCTCGACACCATTCATAGAGGTCATTCTGTCACACAAACCTCCAGTCAAACACCGACTATAGAACTTAGCAGAGCATTTAGATATACAGTAGAACCTCCCTGTAAAAGACACGTAATTGCAGAGCCCTCCCTGTAAAGGACACTTAATTACAGAGCCCACCCTGTAAAGGACACGTAATTGCAGAGCCCTCTCTGTAAAAGACACTTAATTACAGAGCCCACCCTGTAAAGGACACGTAATTGCAGAGCCCTCCCTGTAAAAGACACTTAATTACAGAGCCCACCCTGTAAAGGACACGTAATTGCAGAGCCCTCCCTGTAAAAGACACTTAATTACAGAGCCCTCCCTGTAAAGGACACGTAATTGCAGGGCCCTACCTCTAAAGGACACTTAATTACAGAGCCCTCCCTGTAAGGGACACTTAATTACAGAGCCCACCCTGTAAGGGACACGTAATTGCAGAGCTCTCCCTGTAAAAGACACTTAATTACAGAGCCCACCCTGTAGAGGACACTTAATTGCAGAGCCCTCCCTGTAAAGGGCACTTAATTACAGAGCCCACCCTGTAAGGGACACGTAATTGCAGAGCCCTCCCTGTAGAGGACACTTGAATGCAGAGCCCTCCCTGTAGAGGACACGTAATTGCAGAGCCCTCCCTGTAAAGGACACCTATTTGCAGAGCCCTTCCTGTAAAGGACACTTAATTGCAGAGCCAAAGTGCCCTCTTACAATAGATAGAGGTGTCCTCTTTCAGGAGAGTTACTAAATAATAAAAATGGTTATTTTGCAAATAAAAACTGTCCTTTAAAGAGAGATATCCTCTATCACGAGTTTCCTCTCATGGAGGTTCTACTGTATTCAGAGAAATAAAAAATCCTCTGCAATATACATAAAAATAATACAATATAATGCGGCTTATGATTTTAGAACTAAGCTTGACAACTATACCGCAAATGTTTCTTTTGAACGAAAAAATCTAAATTTATTTTAAGGAGAAATAACAACTATTTCTAACCTTAGGGATGAAGTATGAAAGTATGAATTGCGAAGAGTAATGATAAACGGAAAAATAAAGAGTCCAGGATGGGAATCGAATCCGAAACGAAAATATTTTTCCGTTTATTATTACTCTTCATAATTCATCCTTTCATACTTCATCCCCAAGGTTAGAAATAATTGTTATTTCTCCTTAAAATAAATTTCGATTTTTCGTTTAAAAGAAACATTTGCGGTAAAACTTGTCAAACTTCGTTCTACAAAAAATACATTTTTAAAAGTTTAAACTATTTTATGTACATAGTTTCAAAATATATATACAAATTATTTCTAGTTTTAGAGAGAGAGAGAGTGAAAATTAATTAAATTTACATTTTAGAGCGATAATTATACAAGAAATAAAGTTTTATTTACACACATATTATCAAAAATGCTTAATAAATTGTTCGAATTAACCACTCTGATAGAAACTTCGCCTTTGCCAGTCCCAAGCCTGGATGAAAAAGGAGGAGGGAGAGCAGTAACAAGCTTGCTAAAAAACCTGGACTCAGCTGGCCATGCTGATAGTACCCTGTGAGGACTCCAGGGATACAGGATGAGCAGCGTTTGTACTCCTTGTTAGGAGCGGCTGCACATGGTGTCTGTTCCTCATGTCAGAGGCGGCCATTTCTTTTGAAGCTAAGTCGGCCTGCCACTGAGTAGTGCTCCCAGTCTTAATAACAAAGGCAGACGCATTCTACTTCACAAAGTCATGATGGTTGTCAAGTCTCAAGCTCTACAATCTTGATACCTTAATACGATTGAGTGGAGATAAGAGAGAAGACTCTGGTAGAGAGTGTTTACAGTTTGATAGCGTTATGTACTCTTCTACCTAATATTCAATAAACTTAGGTAGTGTAGTTTTTATTAAAAGATATTGTATGCTACTGTGTGTGTTATATATTTGTATAATAATTTACTATTACAGAATTATCATAAAAACTAAAAACGGAAATATATATATTTTTTGCTTATCCCTAGTACACGTAGTACAGGCCATGATAATCATGGTGGGTAGAATGAAGAGACTGCTTTTACTATAATTGCACCACATGTCTACACATGTGAAAAGCAGTTCGACTTTGCACTTACAAATGTGCCACGTTTGGTTACTTGCACTCGCTGTGGGGTTGGAATTTTGCAAGAATCGGGGGCCATTGGAGCATTTTTTTAAATAAGAAAAAAGTGCCCAATGCGAGAATTGAACCGGGGTCGTAACGGTCTAAAACGCACGGTTTAGACCAACCTTCTACTGACCCACCGGAAATATCTTTATTTATGGGGCTGCTAACCAAAATAAATGATTTTTGAGACCCAATGAGCACGTAAAGCGAAATATACGCAATGCACTATGACCTGGCTGGGGAGGCTAGGGAGAGGATCTCCGTCAGGGAAGAGGCAGGTTAGACCGGTAAGAACTAAAAAAATGAATATCTCACGCTATATATTGATTACATCACACAACAACAACCAAGTCCTTGGTCAAAACCATATATACATATTATATCTTACAGATAGGATTCGGGGCTCACTCACTATAATGAACAACATGTATATAAAATTTTTACTACTATCCTGCTGGATAAAACATTTCTTTATAAATATTTAAAACAATTTCAAGGCGATAGATGAAATGAGGGAAGAAGTGCTCAACTCCACAGACAACGGCTGATTGCTCCCCCTCCCCTCTAAATTGCTTTTCCTCCTCACTCATGTACATATATAACCTTTATGGGGAATCCCCTTGTAAGACAATAGTGTCTTATTAAAGGTTTTTGTTGTTGTATTAGAGATAGGATGGGAAATCTGTAAGTTCTCACCTCGAGGGCAACGGTGTTGAAAAAGGCAAGCAGGATCCGCAGAGGCACACGTGCCTTGTAGGCTCGGTGACACCAGAGACGGTGGGCACCAGCTGTGATGCCTAGACCCGAGCAGAAGTACAGCAAGGTCGCTGGAACACACGCATGCTCAGCAAACTACATAGCGACAGCAACAATCAACAGATAATCCTGAATTCATTCTACAATGATATAACTAAACGTCTTTCCTCAATAACTTACTCGTATATATATTTTTTTATAAATGAATAAAATAAAGCATCAAGGGCTGCGTATCTTTATTAGAATAAATATATACGAGCTTTCGAGCACATACGCCCTTCTACAGGAATTAATAAAATAATAATCCAACTAGTTTGAAATAAGATTTATATATAATTTAACGTGCATATCCACGTTACACGTGCATTTCAACTTGCAAGGTATCCCATCAGACATGTGATATCTTATACTGTGAATGAATTTGTTTTATCTTATTTTATTTATAGGTCTATTGAATTATATGCTTCTGGTAGATCAATTCTGCGATTTATACTGCTATATTGTTTGGACACTATTGCTTCAATTATTAATCTTTGATATTTGTTATTGATATTGTTGTAATGTACTTTAGGTTCATTTAAGTTAAATGTGTGTCCTGTTGAATTGGAGTGCTGTACTATTAATGATAATGGGTCATTTCTGTTTATGTTTCTTCTGTGTTCAATGATTCTATTATGTAATTTTCTTCCCGTCTCTCCCACATATTTGGCATTACAATTATTACATTCTATAGAATAAATTACCTCTTTTCTGCTTGATATATATTCAGTTTACCTGTTTTTTGTAATCGGGTTTCTTAAGATATCTGATAAGTTGGGAGAGTTGCTATAAAAGGTTTTTATTCCATATTTATCTAGTGTTCTAGAAATGTGGATGGATTTCGGGGAATATGGGATGTAGCAATTCTGCCTGTATATTTTAGTTTTTTGTGCTGACATGTTAGATGTGACCTGTGCCTGATAGAAATGTTTTAAAATAAATGTTTTGGGGTAACCAGCTGATGTCAAATTTTGGATAACGGTTTGCGTTTCTTGCGTTTTGTATTGATTTAAAGAACAATGAGTATAAATTCTTTTAGTTAATGTTTTCACTGTGTTAATTTTATGACTAATGGGGCAAAATGAATAAAATTTTATATAATTGGGGGTGAATGAAGGTTTGTAGTAAACTGTTGTTTGCAATCTATTGTCTATTTTAATTATTTTAATATCTAAAAATGGCAATGTGCAATTATCTTCTTTTTCTATTGTGAAACGTAAGCTATTGTTATAATTGTTGAGTGAGGCTAAGATGTTGGGAATCTGTTTTTCTGTACAAATGCAAAATATATCATCTATATATCGTCTGTATAATATGATGTCTGCTGGATATGATGAAGTGATCCAATTGTCTATTTCTCTCATAACTATTTCGGCTAATGGAGTTGATAATGGGCTTCCCATAGGGGAACCCTTGATTTGTTTATATTGTTTCTGGTCAAAAGTGAATATGTTAACCTTAAGACATAATGTAATTAAATCTATTATTTTATCTATTGTGTTAGAGTCTATCATATTGTTATTTAAAAAGGTTTTAGTAGTTTCAATTATTATGTTATGGGGGAGACTGGGATATAAGGCCTCTACATCGAATGATACTAAAATATGATCTCTCTGATAATTGTAATTGGCTATTTCAGTGATGAATGTTGGAATATTTGCTATTGACATTGGAAATACGTTATTCATAATTAATGACTGTAAAAATATTGTAACATATTTGGCTACTGGTGCTAGTGGTGAGCTGTGATAGGCTACTATTGGTCTTAATGGGATCCCTTGCTTGTGAACCTTAGGTTTTCCGTATATATAACTTTCAGAGTCTAAATTAGATATGAATAATTTAAATTCATCGTTTAATATCATATTGCTTTTGTACATCCTGTTCATTTCTTTCTTGAAATATGTATATTCTCGTTTCTTATCATTTTCATTAACTATTGTAAAGATGCTTCTGTCTTCTAATATGTTGTTCATTTTGCCTATATAATCTGTTTTGTCCATCACTACTGTCATCCCTCCTTTGTCTGCACCCGTGATGATTATGTCTTTTCTATTTTTGAGATCATTCAAGACAGTTTTATCTCTCTGGTTGTTTGGCGGCATTTTGTTTGGTTCTTTTAGTATGTTTATTACAGAATTTCTGATAGTATTCTTTTCATAGTTATTGAGCTTACAGATAGCTGCTTCTATTCCACTAATTATTTTGATGGTTTGTGGTTTGCCTATTGGTCTATGTTTTAATCCTTTAGATAATATATTGACTTCATCTTTGCTTAAAATTGTCTTGGAAAGATTGATCACATTAATTGCATTATCTTTTCTATTTGTATCTGGGAAATCATACTTGCGTATCCAAAATTCTATTTTATTGTTATGCCTTTTTTTCTATTTTTGCTGTGAAAACATTAACTAAAAGAATTTATACTCATTGTTCTTTAAATCAATACAAAACGCAAGAAACGCAAACCGTTATCCAAAATTTGACATCAGCTGGTTACCCCAAAACATTTATTTTAAAACATTTCTATCAGGCACAGGTCACATCTAACATGTCAGCACAAAAAACTAAAATATACAGGCAGAATTTCTACATCCCATATTCCCCGAAATCCATCCACATTTCTAGAACACTAGATAAATATGGAATAAAAACCTTTTATAGCAACTCTCCCAACTTATCAGATATCTTAAGAAACCCGATTACAAAAAAACAGGCAAACTGAATATATATCAAGCAGAAAAGAGGTAATCTATATATATATATATAAAAATGAATGTCTGTGTGTGTGTGTGTGTGTCCTCTATGGATTCAAAAACCATACATCCAATCGCCGTGAAATTTTGGGATATTATTAGGTATATCCCCGGAAAGGTTTTCGAAAAATAATTTCTTGAATATCTTGAATATCCTTAGAGTTATTTGCAGATTTGTAGCTTTAACTCGCAAGCAGCGCCACCTTGCGACGGAGATAGGCTTAGGTCTGCCCCACCCCGTGATGTAATCGTCCGGCCGCCGGCCGGATGGACAGTCCAAGTACCCACCGACCAATCAGAGGGGTCAAGATGTCCTGGCGCGCGGGGGCAGAGTTGGTGACACAGCTGTGCCAAGTAGACAAGAAAAAAAGCCTCGCGGGGGCATGATTTTATTCAACATATCGAGTATTTTCAAGGGACCGGGAAAAAATGTTCATTAGATAAAACGATGATTTTGTAATGTAGAAAATTAGGAAAGCCAAAATTCAGAATGACACGGCACACAGGGACCGGGAAAAAATGATCACTTTATCGAGAGATTCAAATATACGAGTTTCAAATTATCAAAATATACACTGCGTGACATTGAAAATGGAACACCAAGAAATAGTGGCCAGAAAATTATGCAAATTTCAGGGTAGACGCGCCTAACCGAGTTATGCAAATGATGTAAAATGCGCAGCTCTCGTGCTCACATGGAGTAAGATATAAGGGAAGGAACTTGCAGAAAGGACAGTATTCGTGTCGTTATTTCTTCAAGGAAAATCATTGTAGAAATTTTGTTCTTGTGTCAAAAGACACGTGTAATAACAGAGAATGCCAGGTCATCGTAAACGGAGGCAGTTCAAGCAGACAGATGCTTTTACGAGGGGCATGGTGATCGGACTGAAAAGGGCAGGTTGGTCCATACGTCAAATCGCAGCTGATACACACCTTGGTGCGTCCACGGTGCACCGACTGTGGAGAATATGGTTGGAACAAGGAAATGTGGCAATTTATAGGAATGTCGGTGCAACCAGAGTGACGTCAGCACGTGTGGATCGGCGTATTCTTCGACAAGCAGTGGCGGCCCCACAAGCCACTTGTACCGCCATCCTGCAACATGTGCAAGACACCCTAGATCATTCCATCTCGACCAGAACCATTTCCCGTCGATTGGTTGCTAATGGCTTGCACTCATGCCGTCCGCTAAGAAGACTGCCATTGACCCCACCGAATAGGCGCCAACGTTTGGAATGGTGCCGGGCTAGATCGACGTGGATGACGGAATGGCACAGGGTCGTGTTCTCAGATGAGTCGCGTTTCTGCTTGTCCAGTGATAGTCGCCGTGTACGCGTGTGGCGTCGACGTGGAGAAAGGTCCAATCCGGCAGCAATTGTGGAACGCCCCACCGTGCGACAACGTGGAATCATGGTTTGGGGCGCAATCGCGTATGATTCCAGGTCACCTTTACTTCGTATTCAGGGCACTATGACGGCCCAACGATACGTTGATGATGTGCTGCGACCGGTGACACTCCCCTACCTTCAGGGGGTACCCAATGCCCTTTATCAGCAGGATAACGCCCGACCGCACACTGCTCGCATTAGCCAACAAGCTCTGCAAGATGTACAGATGCTTCCCTGGCCACCGTACTCTCCTGATCTCTCACCAATCGAGCACGTCTGGGACATCATTGGACGCCGTTTGCATGCCTTGCCACAGCCGCGTTCAGAAGACGAACTGTGGCAAATGGTCGAGAGGGAATTGAGAGCCATCCCTCAGGACGCCATCCGTACTCTGATTGACTCTCTACCTAGACGTGTTGCTGCGTGCATCGCCGTCCGCGGTGGTCCTACTTGCTACTAAGCCGACGCCGTTCTCGCTCTGTATTATGACTATCATTTTGAAATAAAGATCACTTATTGTTCGTCCCTGTCTCTCTCTGTCTGCCGAGTTTCATCACTTTCTGGCCACTATTTCTTGGTGTTCCATTTTCAATGTCACGCAGTGTATCTATTCTTTTCGAGTATTTTTCAAGGGACCGGGGAAAAATGTTCACTAGATTAAACGTTGATTTTTTAATGTAGAAAATTTGGAAAGCCAAAATTCAGAATGACACGGCACACAGGGACCGGGGAAAAATGATCACTTTATCGAGAGATTCAAATTTACGAGTTTCAAATTATCAAATATATCTATTATTTTTTTTAATAAGTTTATAGAGATTTGTTTTAACAAATGTTCGTTAGACAAACCTTTACTCGGGTAAAACCCGGGCAAAGCCGGGTACATCCGCTAGTTTATCCTATAGAATGTAATAATTGTAATGCCAAATATGTGGGAGAGACGGGAAGAAAATTACATAATAGAATCATTGAACACAGAAGAAACATAAACAGAAATGACCCATTATCATTAATAGTACAGCACTCCAATTCAACAGGACACACATTTAACTTAAATGAACCTAAAGTACATTACAACAATATCAATAACAAATATCAAAGATTAATAATTGAAGCAATAGTGTCCAAACAATATAGCAGTATAAATCGCAGAATTGATCTACCAGAAGCATATAATTCAATAGACCTATAAATAAAATAAGATAAAACAAATTCATTCACAGTATAAGATATCACATGTCTGATGGGATACCTTGCAAGTTGAAATGCACGTGTAACGTGGATATGCACGTTAAATTATATATAAATCTTATTTCAAACTAGTTGGATTATTATTTTATTAATTCCTGTAGAAGGGCGTATGTGCTCGAAAGCTCGTATATATTTATTCTAATAAAGATACGCAGCCCTTGATGCTTTGTTTTATTCATTTATAAAACGTACAGGGCTTTTTCAATTGATATATTTTTATAAATTAATCAAGTACATGTGGGTACAGGCCATGATAATGGTGGTGGGTAATTAGAAACTACTTTTACTGAAAAACAGTTCGACTTTTGCACTTTACAAATGTGCCAGATCACCGTTTGGTTACTTGCATTCGCTGGTGGGGTTGGACTTTTGCAAGAATCTGGGGGCCATTGGAGCATTTTTTTTTTAAATTCCAAATGCGGGATTCGATCCCGGGTCGTAGCGGTCGAAAATCAACGGTTTAGACCATCCTTCCACCGATAACCCTGCATTCATTCTACAATGGTATAACTAAACGTCTTTCCCAATAACTTATAATTTATTTTTATTTAAATTATTCCCAAGTACATGTGGGTACAGGCCATGATAATAATAGTAGGTAATTAGCAACTGCTTTTACTGAAAAGCAGTTCGACTTTTGTACTTTAAAAATATGCCAGTCCCCCGTTTGTTTACTTGCACTCGCTGGTGGGGTTGGACTTTTGAAATAATCGGGGGCCATTGGATCATTTATTTTTAATTAGAAAAAAATGCTCAATGCGGATTCGATCCCGGGTCGTAGCGGTCGAAAATCAACGGTTTAGACCATCCTTTCACCGATAATCCTGCATTCATTCTACAATGGTATAACTAAACGTCTTTCCTAATAACTTGTAATTTATTTAAATTAATCCCAAGTACACGTGGTACAGGCCATGATAATGATGGTAGGTAGTTAGCAACTGCTTTTACTGAAAAATACGAGTAGTTCGACTTTTGTACTTCACAAATATGCCAGAACCCCGTTTGGTTACTTGCACTTGCTGGTGAGGTTGTACTTTTGCAAAAATCGGGGGCAAGTGATTTTATTAGTGTAAGATATTGGTTATGAAAACAATTTGCCATATGTGTTCTATTGGCAAAAATAGTGAAAGCAAATCCAATGCATTCGTTTTCATAAATTCTAGAAAACAGCACAGACAATAGGCGTAACAACAGATGATGGATCCAATTTGAAGAAAGGTTGATGTTAATCTCCACTTTCTGTAGATAACTGCTATGTTTACTTCTGTATCTGGGAGAATCCTGTATGGGACGTGTGTCCTTAATAAAGGCTTTTGTTGTTGTTGTAGATAACTGCTATGTTTACTTCTGTATCTGGGAGAATCCTGTATGGGACGTGTGTCCTTAATAAAGGCTTTTGTTGTTGTTGTAGATAACTGCTATGTTTACTTCTGTATCTGGGAGAATCCTGTATGGGACGTGTGTCCTTAATAAAGGCTTTTGTTGTTGTTGTAGATAACTGCTATGTTTACTTCTGTATCTGGGAGAATCCTGTATGGGACGTGTGTCCTTAATAAAGGCTTTTGTTGTTGTTGTAGATGACTGCTATGTTTACTTCTGTATCTGGGAGAATCCTGTATGGGACGTGTGTCCTTAATAAAGGCTTTTTATTGTTATTGTAGATAACTGTTATGTTTACTTCTGTATCTGGGAGAATCCTGTATGGGACGTGTGTCCTTAATAAAGGCTTTTTATTGTTATTGTAGATAACTGTTATGTTTACTTCTGTATCTGGGAGAATCCTGTATGGGACGTGTGTCCTTAATAAAGGCTTTTTATTGTTATTGTAGATAACTGTTATGTTTACTTCTGTATCTGGGAGAATCCTGTATGGGACGTGTGTCCTTAATAAAGGCTTTTTATTGTTATTGTAGATAACTGTTATGTTTACTTCTGTATCTGGGAGAATCCTGTATGGGACGTGTGTCCTTAATAAAGGCTTTTTATTGTTATTGTAGATAACTGTTATGTTTACTTCTGTATCTGGGAGAATCCTGTATGGGACGTGTGTCCTTAATAAAGGCTTTTTATTGTTATTGTAGATAACTGTTATGTTTACTTCTGTATCTGGGAGAATCCTGTATGGGACGTGTGTCCTTAATAAAGGCTTTTTGTTGTTGTTGTAGATAACTGTTATGTTTACTTCTGTATCTGGGAGAATCCTGTATGGGACGTGTGTCCTTAATAAAAGCTTTTTATTGTTATTGTAGATAACTGTTATGTTTACTTCTGTATCTGGGAGAATCCTGTATGGGACGTGTGTCCTTAATAAAGGCTTTTTATTGTTGTTTGTTGTAGATAACTGCTATGTTTACTTCTGTATCTGGGAGAATCCTGTATGGGACGTGTGTCCTTAATAAAGGCTTTTTATTGTTATTGTAGATAACTGTTATGTTTACTTCTGTATCTGGGAGAATCCTGTATGGGACGTGTGTCCTTAATAAAGGCTTTTTATTGTTATTGTAGATAACTGTTATGTTTACTTCTGTATCTGGGAGAATCCTGTATGGGACGTGTGTCCTTAATAAAGGCTTTTTATTGTTGTTTGTTGTAGATAACTGTTATGTTTACTTCTGTATCTGGGAGAATCCTGTATGGGACGTGTGTCCTTAATAAAGGCTTTTTATTGTTGTTTGTTGTAGATAACTGTTATGTTTATTTATGTATCTGGGAGAATCCTGTATGGGACGTGTGTCCTTAATAAAGACTTTGTTACTGTTGTTTGTTATAGATAACTGTTATGTTTACTTCTGTATCTGGGAGAATCCTGTATGGGACAGTGTCCTTAATAAACGTTTTTTGCTGTTGTTTATTAAATGATGTATAACTGCAGCTAGTGTTGTTCTGTCAATAATAAAACAGGTCGCTACCATATTCTGTGTATAAACAGTGATTTATCAATCCAGATTTAAAATTTTGTTTGAAAAGTTCTTAAAGGTAGATGCTGTTTATCATAGAGGCGACATATTTATCTAGAAGGATCAACTTCACTGTATCTCTACGGATCTGGGCTCGAAAATCATACTTTGGTTAGTAGCTCGTAAAACCATATTATCTCTATCTCCACGGAGGAGTAGAACAGAGCTGGTGTACCTACCGAAGGCCCGCGAGGTCCAGCTGAGGTCTGTGAGGAAGAGCCAGGCCCCACAAAGAGCCCCGATGTGTAGAAACGTGAAGAGAGCTACGTTCCGCCACACGATGCGTGTAGGGACGGGTGGGGGTTTGGGGACCGCGGTGTCGGGGCCGACCCGGCGTACAGGGCTGAGGGAGGAGATATTGGGGGCCATCTGTACACATCAAGGTAAGTCTAGACAATTAGACAATTAAAATAATTTTATTGACATATTGTCAATATATGTAAAAGTACACAGTCTGTACTATTTTGTGAAGTTTAAAATCTTGTTTTAATCATATTGAACAATAAAAGATACCTTTCTTCTTAATAAAAACAACAACAAAAAAAAGCATATCCTGACGGCTTACATGAACATTTTTAGATAGCAGAGCGCCATCTAGTGGAACAAAAATCAACTAAACGTTGATTTAACTTGTTCAGTGATATTTGGCCAACTCAATTTCTTGAAAAATCAAGAAAAGTCAACCACGTACCATTGGATGGCGCTCTGCCATCTTTTTAGATGCTCACGAGAACAGTCATGATATGTTTTTTCTTTTTGTTTTTAATATCAACACCTGACCATTTTACTTTTTTTTTTTTCAAATTTCTTCTTATTAAAAACAAATTAGGTATATCCTGATCACTAACATTAACGTTTTTTAGATGGCAGGACGCCATCTAGTGGAATAGAAATCAACTAAACGTTTATTTAGTTAGTTTACAAAGATATTTGGCTAACCCATTTTCTTAATAAATCAAGAAAAGTCAACCACGTATCATTTCTTCTTATTTCTGTGAAAGATAGATACTTCGGTCAGTCAGAGTTTTTTATTTTCTCAACGTTTCGAAAAAATCTTTTGTCTTCGTCAGGAGAAATAAATAAAAATAAAGTATTTGGCAAGGCGTTAACTGGCCGAAGTATCATTTTTCATAGAAATATAAATGCCAGCCAGGCAACCTCTATCTTCAGGATTTCTTCTTATGTTTCTCATTATGAAGGCTTATATATTAGATATTATAGAATGGCATGTTCTTATTTAATAAATCGTTTTAATAGTTTTTGACCGCATTCAAGATCTTTTGGACACAAAGTTTGGTAGGACGTCTTCATCTTCGTAGGTTATGTCTTCAATATTCTATATGCTTAGACATTGAAGAGTTATCTAGAGTTTTAAATAGGTATTGAGCCACCGAGTATAGCTTATTCTTCCATGAAACTCATCTGCCGGTTCTGCAGACTTTTTATTATAAATAGACAGTTTCATGTAGCTTGAGGAACTACACTACTATGTGACTTGATTTACATCAATGTAAATAATTAATGAGTTACTTTAGAACATAACTCATTGTAAATAGCTCAACTTGATCAACTTTCTCTCTCCACGATACATTACAGATAACTTCATCAACTTCCACCATTGCTTAATATACTGTAAATAACTACCTTGTGGTTTCTTCTATCTGCTTATGTTGTTGCTTATTTGTTTAACGTATATGTTTATTCAATTCTCTTTTTATTAATTATTTATTTTCTTTTTGATAATTCTGTTACCTACTCTACTACAATATGAATAATTGTAAATAGTTTTACGCGCAATTATCCAAATCGGATATAACGTGTCTTGTTTTGTAACTGGTAAATAAAATATCAATGCCAACTCACCAAGAATCTAGCAATCCCAACTGCCAATATATCAGACGCCCCAATGCTCAAATCTTTTTTTTTTTTTTTTTTTTTTTTTTTTTTTTTTTTTTTCACACACACAAAAGCCTTTATTAAGACACACAGGTCTTACAGAGGATTCTCCTTGGGGTTACAAAACGGAGAAAGTGGGAAATAAAAATGGTGAAAGAATATATACATATGGTAAATATATACAGATTATAAGAAATAATAAAGAAATAAGAAGAATTTTAAAAAATAAATAAATAAAATAAAAATTTTTGGAAATATGGATGGTATATACAGGAAACATTATATAAAACAATCAAGCTAATAGATTAGTCTGAGTAAATTGGAGGAAAAGAAATTTATTATACAACAACAACAACAACAAAAACTTTATTAAGACCTTTTAGTCTTATACAGATTCTCCAAGCAGAAATGTAGGATACATACAGGAAAAAAAAAATAATAATAATAGTACCTTAATGGTACATTATAGTGGAAACATTTTATAAAACAATCAAGCTAATAGATTAGTCTGGGTAAATTGGAGGAAAAGAAATTTATTATACATGGATTTGCCACGGATTCACCGCAAATGAAGATAAAAAAGCAAAAGCTAATCACAATCAATATTGAGATAATGAAATTTATACATTATAATTAAGACAATTGAGCTCATTAACATATTTAAAAGGGTAAATCCGAGAGGAAAAAAAAAGATACAAAATAAAAAAATGAAAAAAAAAAAAAAAAAACACTGGAATTTACATATGGTACATACACCAAGATTTTTCGTCTCAATAAAATAATTTCTCAGCTGATGAATGAAGGTTATAAAAATTTGAAGCGTAGATTTTTTAAACAATATTTCCATTCATAGAAAGCGAAATATATAAGAAATTAAAGCAAGGAAGGAATAAACATTATATCATGTCAGGTCTTGTTGAATTATTCGGTAGCAGCTTTGAGACAATCGAACAATCTTTTTGCACCAGGGGGTTCGCTCTTATCTCGCCGATAACGACTAGTGTCAGATAACAGTTGTAAGATTTTCCAAGAGAATTTTCCTTTTCCCCTGTAAAAGATTGACAGTCGAGATAATGACAACTCCCTTAGGGCGGTTGTTTATACACAGATAACATTCCTGACCTTCTTTACTGAAAGACAAATAAAAATCCTGGGAAGATTCGTGTTGAACCACCTAGAGAAGAGAAATTTAACTAAAGAAAACGTATCAAAGAGACGTAGAAAGTGAGAAAGGCAAAAGGAGAAGGTAATAAACAACAACAACAACAAAAACCTTTATTAAGACACTATTATTTGTAGGGTAATTTGAGTGGCGATGATCAACTGAGCATGTATTTCGGGTTTTCCTATTTGGCGGAAAGATTGGATGATCTATTGATAGTCTCTGCCAGCAGGTCAGTGAAAAGGTATCGTTGGATTCAATGCTCAAATCTTAAACAGGCTATTTGACGTCAAGTTCATTTTTTCCTTGTCACAGAAGACAAGTTAAACGTTCCAAATAGGAGGTCAAGTTGAAGGTAGAGTTAACTTGGATTTTTATGTTACTGAAACCAGGTCACCGCGGTCGTTTTTTACAGTACCATGCTTGCTTGATCGCTCCTCTAACCACTACTCACTTACACTGTGTTTTATTGTTGGAATTTACCGCGCGATCTTAGAAGTTATTTTAAATATTTTATTAAAATAATAATAGTTATATATAAGAAATGAAAGCATTAAAGCATAAATATTTCTTTTTAAATATAAAACATACTTCTATTGTCCTTACTGCGATGAAAAATATTGTGAGAGCTTCGTTCATCAGTGGTGAACCCGTGGTTTCACCAAATTAATCCACCAGACCGCTTCTCAGAGCTCTAATACTCTTGGATCATTCTGATTATATATATATGTTGAAATAAAAAGGCATATATTGGATCGAAATATCATTTATTTTACCAATATTTCAGTTGGCTGAACGCAAAACTTTATCAAGGTGTTATAACATTTTGAAATGTGTCAACAACAAACACTGTTGTTGACACACATTACAACAACAACAACAAAAAAGCCTTTATTTAGGGTCACTGACCCTATACAGGATTCACCAGAGGTATGCATAAGAACAAAGCAGTGAGACAAAGGAAATAACGATATATACAGAGTAAGAAGAAAAAGAAAAAAAAAAACAAGAAAAGAAAAAAAAAGAAAGAGGGAAGCAAGAAATCAACACAAAAAGAGTAGCAGTAAGAAAGTGAGGAGTGAGTATCACTTGGCCTTCTTCTGAGATATGGACTTGTGGAAACAATAAAACGCCGTAGCAATATACTTATTCTGGGTCATATTGTCAATTATTGATGGAAGTGAAGCACAGAGTTGCCCAGTTTTGAGCATAAGGGTTCTTCTTTCTTCTTTCAGAGCAGGGCAATCAAAAATATAGCGAGTGATTTCATTTTTTTAGTTTTGAATTACAGAAGGTACAAGTCGGGTCCTCACCGCAGAGCATCTTGGTGTGGTTTTCTCTAAAAAAACTTGAAAGTATTCTTACTTGTGCGAGTAGTCTTACAACCGGGAAAGGAAAATCCCCTAAAAGGTATCCCTCCGTTATGAAAGATATGTGAATGTCTTTGTAGTGAGAGTATAGCTTAGATTTATCCATTCTTGTAAGGTCGTTTTGTATAGATTGGTCTGCCGCTGTTTTTAAGAGCCCTGTAATCGCGCTCCTCAGCGTTTCAGGGTCATCACAGGAAACAAGTGCAGGGGATCCATTATTGTTAAGCAGATTGGTGAGCTTTTTAATGAAACCGATGGGTGTGCCCGAAGCATTAGACAGTTCCCGTGTTCTATTAAAACATATACGTGGCAATCTGTCACTGCTCATATTCAATACCCGCAGCCAATACTTCAGGGTTAATTTTAAGGCTGTTACACTCAATGAGATACGACCGGTTTCTAATCTGATTAGGTAACCTGGAGTGTATCTGGGCAGATTCAGGAACCTACGGA
The DNA here is from genome assembly GCA_030710605.1 of Cordylochernes scorpioides. Taxonomy (NCBI): domain Eukaryota; kingdom Metazoa; phylum Arthropoda; class Arachnida; order Pseudoscorpiones; family Chernetidae; genus Cordylochernes; species Cordylochernes scorpioides. Next base: position 62,349,903 of record CP092865.1, on the reverse strand, counting down.
TAAATATGTCTTGTATATTGTCCAGTAAGTCTTTATGCTCTGTTGCCCACAATGGAGCGGCATACATCAGGACAGCTCTCACTATTGTATCAAAGAGTTTGATTGATAAATTTATTGACTTTGCTTTTGATTTTATTAATATTGGGTGTGTGGCGTTAATTGCTGTAAGTGCTTTTCCTTTAAAGTAATTTGCCGGGTGAGTAGTTGTTATTGTTGGTGTCAGAGGGAATCCCAAGTATGTATATCTTGAAGTTATTGTTATGGGTTTATCATTCCAGAACCATCTATCCTTATTTGAGGGTTTACCTCCATTACGGAACACCATAATCTTTGACTTGGACTTATTTAGTGTCATTAAGTTCTCATCGAGATATTCTTTCAGTATTTTGATCTTCTTTTGGAGGTTCATCCTGGACTCACCTATAATTGCTATGTCGTCGGCGTACAGCAATAAATGGATATCTCCAAATTCTGGCAAATTTACACTCGGCAGGTCTGAGTTATTATAAATTTCGATTAAGTCCGTGATAAATAATATAAATAGCAGTGGGGAAAGTGGTTCTCCCTGGAGGACTCCCGAGTTTATCTTAATACTTTCCGTAAATGATCCCTTCCATCTGATAGCTATAGTTGCTTGTTCGTAGTAACTTCTGATCGTACTTATGAATTGGTAACTTATGCCTAGGTTGTAAATTTTTTCCAAAGTATTGAGTGAGGTACAGTATCAAATGCCTTCCTTAGATCGACAAAAAAGACATAGTTTTCCCCTCTTTTTTCTTAATGATAGTTGGATTAAAGTAGTTAGTGTAAATATGTGGTCAATACATGATATTCTTTTTCTAAATCCCGCTTGGTTGTTGACACACATTAATATTTTATAATACCTTGATAAAGGTTGGCGTTCAGCCAACTGAAATATTGGTAAAATAAATGATATTTTGATCCAATATATGCCTTTTTATTTAAAGATTTATTTATGGATTGCTCTATTTTCAAAAAAAATATATGTATGTGTGAAGAGTGGAATCTTAGAAATGGTTTTCAAGCAAACTATGGACATAAACCTTTAGGACAGTATAATTACATATAAATATTTGCATCATCAGCAATGCTCTTCCTCAAACAATATATTATAGCGAAGAAATCAAGTTTTTGAGTATCTCAAGATGTAGAAATATTTATTGATGAACTCTGCAAGACTATTGGACAATTATCAAAAAATACTATATACAGTTAGAGAATATTGAATAACCAAGCTATGGATCATATATGATGAAACATATGTGAAATACAGAGTAATCATCTATTAAATATTTTCATTGAATAATTAATTTGAGGTGAATAAGAAAAGATTTATTTTTGTGTGCCACAATATCGATATGAATCTCCTGGATATAAACCAAATAATGCAATAGCTTTCTATAGATGAGTTTCTTTTCATTTTTATTAATGCAATCTCAAACTTTCGGACTGTCCTGGTGTAGAAATAACACCTACCTACATATTCTCATGCCCAGCAATGGCCGCAGCCTTGCAGAAAATTGACATGGACCCAGAATAGCAACTTTACACACCCAAGATAGAGAACACTGCTGTGATAGAGATGTATGAAGACATCTGAGGCTCTTCTTTGGACATGACAACAAGAGAAAATTGACATGGACCCAGAACAGCAGCTTTACACACCCAAGATAGAGGATATTGTTGTGATAGAGATGTACGGAGACTTCTGAGGCTCTTCATTGGACACGACAACAACAACAGAAAATTGACATGGACCCAGAACAGCAGCTTTACACACCCAAGATAGAGAACATTGCTATGATAGAGATGTACGAAGACATCTGAGGCTCTTCATTGGACACGACAACAACAGAAATTGACATGGACCCAGAACAACAGCTTTACACACCCAAGATAGAGAACATTGCTGTGATAGAGATGTATGGAGACATCTGAGGCTCTTCATTGGACACAAGAACAACAGAAAATTGACCCAGAGCAGCAGCTTTACACACCCAAGATAGAGGTCATTGCGACTGCTGTGATAGAGATGTACGGAGACATCTGAGGCTCTTCATTGGACACAACAACAACAGAAAATTGAACCAGAACAGCAGCTTTACACACCCAAGATAGAGGTCATTGCGACTGCTGTGATAGAGATGTACGGAGGCTCTTCATTGGACACGACAACAACAAAAACAAGTTTTCGGGCATCTCTGCCCCTCTACAGGAGTATATAAAAGCCTTCGTCATCATTTTTTTTAAATGTCTAAATTCTCCATTGACTAATTAAAAATCCAAAAGGTTTTCAACGATCTTATATCCGTATGATATAAGTGAAAGATTCTGAAGAAAAAATGAAAGGAAGCGAAATTATTCCAATAATTTTCAAAGTCGTATTTCTATTTAGGAAATAAAGAAAACTTCCTTCCCAATAAATATAAAGAACAAAAGGTTTCTAAAGATAAATTCTTATATCCAGGAAAGAAAGGATTCAAAGGAAACTTGTAAAAGGATATCTGTCAATTCCTCAGTCTTCGAACACCCGTCTCCTTATTTGAAACATTTCCTTTGGAAGAAAGACAAAGGACTTCACTGTCTATTATTATATCCGTACGGAAGAGTTCTTAAGGAAAGTGAAAGAAGGAAGAAATTCGAATTCTTATTAGGAATAATTACATTCAAACATAGGGGTTTGGTGGAAGGTTGGTCTAAACCGTTGGTTTTCAACCCCTACGACCTGGGTTCGATTCCCGCATTGGGCACTTTTTTCTGATTGAAAAATGCTCCAATGGCCCCCGATTCTTGCTAAAGTCTAACCCCACCAGCGAGTGCAAGTAACCAAACGGGGCTCTTGTATATTTGTAAGTGCAAAAGTCGAACTGCTTTTCATATGTATAGACATGTGGTGCACTTACAGTAAAAACAGTCGACAACTTCTACCCACCATGATTAGCATGGCCTGTACCACGTGTACTAGGGATAATAGTGAAAAAAAAATTAAAATGTATGGCGATTTTCAATTATCGTCGTAAAGAAAATGTTTATTCTATAGTAGAGACTCTCACGTATCGCTGCCAGGTGGATAAAACGGCCTAAATATATACGTTCATAAAGGGGAAAGTGACAATTGAATAGATGTGTCAACAAATCCTTCATGTTTTATGGTCGGTCTATGACCTCGTAACGTGACGTCGGGCTAGGTACCTGGATGACTAGAATAAATTCTGCACTTTTTGTCAGGCTCTACACTGGCGTATGCACTATAGTTCAGAAAATAAAAATAAAATTATGTTTAATTAATTTATTTATCATCATCAAATTAGACGTGATTTCACCACAAGGGATGCTTGGGTCAAGGAACAACACTAAATTCAGATACTATATTACATAAACAATTGGTGAATTACAAAGTTTGAGTAGAAGTTTAAAGAAGAAAAGAAATGACATTAAAATCATGCTTGATTCCCCATCCACCCCAGGAATAAAAAATTGAGTCAAAAGGCCAATTTATTTATTCTCATTTTTATGAATATAACTCCCTTCGTGGAATAAATAAATTCGTCAAAAATATAGAAGGGAAACGATATACACTCATGGACAAAACTTAATTTCATCAGTTCTCTGCTTTTTTTTTTTGGAAGGAGACAGAGGCAATTTTGTTCACACTTGGTTATCTCGTGTGTCTTCAATAAAGGTCACTGTAATATCTTTCAGAGGTATTGTCTGAATCCTGATATATATGCTAAAAGGTACAACTTCCTTAAGTTTTGTCCATCAGTGTAATATTGTCTGAATCCCGATATACATGATAAAAGGTACAAATTCCTTCAGTTTTGTCCATGAGTGAAATATAGTCTGAATCCTGATATACATGCTAAAAGGTACAACTTCTTTAAGTTTTAGAAGAAGAAACAAAAGTCGGGGAAAGAGCTTCTTTAAATAAGAGGACGATGGTTCAAATTCCAAGTGTCTTGCCATCGTCCTCGATATAAAGAAGCTCTTCTCTCTGATTTGTGGTTCTTTTTCTATAGTGAATAGGAAGATTTTTATTGTCTTACTTCTTAAAGTTTTGTCTATGAGTGTATAAGTGATGGTTCACAGACGATTTGTGGTTAGTGAAACCAAAGTAGGAACAAATAGCACACGTATCCATCTATACATTGTTTCACAGATGGACGTCCAGAATTACAAACTCTTCTCTACGTGGCGGACTGGAGAAGCAGCACAAGTAAGGGACTGCCTTGTAGTACGGTGTCGTGAGCCGCTACGGTAACCGTGAACAGGGAACTCTGAAATGTGGCTAACTAACGGGGCACCTCCCTTTCCATGGACAAGACACCACGACCAAATGCAATACACGCCAGAAGTACTCCTCTACATGGCGGGCGGGAGAATCAGCACAAGTAAGGGACTGCTCACGGTGTCGTGAGCCGCTACGGTAACCGTGAACAGGGAACTCTGAAATTTGACTAACTAAAGGGGCAATGACACTCCCCATTACCATGGGATGGACAAGACACCATTACCACAGATGGATGGTGATCGTTCAAAAAATAAAATTTTGACTAAAAAAAGAACATTTAAATTACATCTGAGTTTGTACATCGGTTTCAATGACATTATCCTTGGATGCCATTGCGACAAGATGCTGAAATCCACCGACGCCAATGTAAGATATCTCAACAACGACAAGAAGATGTTTGTAAACTCTCGAGGTGGAGAAAGAGTCAATTACACCCAATTTTGTCGCAGCTTGTGCACGCAACAATCCTCGCGTCAGAGAACAGCTTATAGTGTGACAATTCATCTCTGAATAACGAATCCATTGGCGTATTTACAGTATTATTATATAGTTTTGAATATCATTTATTGATTGAAAGTAGATTCAGATAAAAACACAGCTACATCAACCAATAGTTTAACTCCTGACATTTCAGTGACTTCCTGTTATTCTCTTCAGTGGGATGGTTGAATCCTAGTTCTACTTATTTACATACATATACCATTTTCTGAAATACAACGTCGCATATCTGTATATATAGATGGAAAATTTGTCGGGAGGAAATTAATCCATGGAAGCATAGGGCGCCTGGCCCGTCAAAATAAGGCCCTATGCCTCAATGGATTAATTTCCTCCCTGAAAAATTTTCATCTATATTCTAGCCATAGATTTGGCCCAGCCACCTTGCCAGCAAAACACCTCTTTGGTAGATTGTGAAGATTCCATTAGATCCCGTGTGGATCTCATGGAATAAAGTCCGCCCTATGCTGACGAGGGCCATTAGCCCGAAACCATGGTCTCTAGGTGGACGCTTCTCAGTTTGCCAAAGCTGGTGTTGTGGCTTTGTCACCGACCCGAGGCCGCTAGTTTGTGAGGACGGTCAATAGATGGCGTCAGGTTTTGACGTTTATTTTGACGGGAGAGGCGCCCTATGCTTCTATCTGTATATTTATATAAGTAGAACCAGGATTCAAACATTCCCCCGAAGAGAATGACAGGAAGTTACTGAAATGTCAGGAGTTAAACTATAGGTTGATGTGGCTGTCTCTGAATTATATAGTTTAATATCTTTGAAACTTACTTATGTTAGCGATAGTTACCAAGAAAATATTCAAATATGGAAAACGAGATATTTAGGCAAAGAGTTATTCATTTTGAGGTGTTGCAAGCTTTCGAGAAAATTTTGCTCTTTAACAAGCAAAACAAATGAAGAGAGTTGGGGAGTGGAATATTTAGCTGCAATATAATATGATCCACTCCCGAAAACATCCTTCTTTCTAGGTTTGACCGTGTCTATTCTGCTAGAAGAGATCACTGGCAACCATGGTAATTGACATTACCCATAGTTCTTGAAAAAAGATACCTCGGCCAGTCTCGCGTCTATTTGTCAGTATTTGACGCTGATGCTTTGGCAAAATAAAAGATAAATCAACAAAATATAAGAAAAGATCAAATATGCGAAATAAACTCGGAGAGAAGAATTGTAAAAACTATAAAAAGACTCAGAACGAAACATTATAAAAGATTGACAATACATCCAGATGGCACAAGAACCTACAGGATATGGAACAACTGTCCTGGTGTGGAACTAACACCTACCCACATATTCTCATACCCAGAAATGGCCGCAGCCTTGCAGAAAATTGACAGGGACACAGAGCAGCAGCTTTACACACCCAAGAGAGTGGACATTGCTGCTGCTGTGATAGAGATTCATGGAGACATCTGAGGCTCTTTATTGGACACAACAACAACAACAACAACCGTGTCTATTCTGCCAGAATATAACAATGGTTGCCATGGTAACTGACTTTACCCAGTTTCGACCGTATTTATTCTGCCATTGCACGACTTCAAGGAAGGCCCAAGTTACGCGTCAGGGACCCCGAGAGCAACTTCCCCGCCCCAGATAAACTTTCCGTGGAACTCCTCAACCGCAAACATCCTGATATACGGCGAACAAGACCTTTCGTGTTGTTTACGATAAGCTAGATTGTCGCCTAATACTATTTCTGGTCGTCCTCGTTTTCTCAAGCAACCTAAATATGATCCTATATATATATATTATATAAATAAATAAAAAATGGTAGATAAAACTGGCGAAACCGATGGTAGGGTTCACCACTTATGAGCAAGGTCCTCCCATTAATTTTTCTATTGTAGTAAGGACAATAGAAAATGTTTAATTTTTAAAAGAACACGTCTATAATAGTTTCGAAGTTTCATAACAGATGGTGCGATAATGCAATCATAATAAAATGCGTTTATCAAACATCTTTTCTGGGTCATATAACGTGAGATTTCAGCTTCAAAATGAAAAACTTTATAAAATCTTTGAGCGCAATGATAGCATTAAGCCCAAAGATGCTTCACAGGAAGAATGCTGAATCAACACAACCTAGGTGAATCAGATAGAATGGCAGATCTAGAACGGATGGAGTCAGGAAAGAAATCACAAAAGCAGACGAGTCCTGAATTTTGAACATGGAGGAAAACGTTAGTTTGGTGCCTGAAAACCAGATCTACGTTTTCTGAGTTTTGTTGTTGATATGGCCAAACATCCATTCAAATAGGTCATTGGCACGTAAATTTTACATATTGGCCAACTTTGTTATATCATATACTGAAGATAGAGGTTGCCTGGCCGGCAATCTTATTTCTATGAAAAATAGACACTTCGGCCAGTTAGAGTTTTTTATTTTTCTCAACGTTTCGACAAAAATCTTTGTCTTCGACAGGAGAAGTAAATAAAAATAAAGCATTTGGCAAGGCGTTAAAAAGTGTTCCGAGGTTGTTTTAGACTCTGCTTTAGATGTTGTACTAATTTCGAAAAATCACTTGAGAACGCCCTTGAAACCTCAGAACAATTTTTTTAACGCCTTGCCAAATGTTTATTTTTATTTACTTCTCCTGTCGAAGACAAAAGATTTTTGTCGAAACGTTGAGAAAAATAAAAAAACTCTAACTGGCCGAAGTGTCTATTTTTCATAGAATTATATCATATACTGAATATACAATTTTGTTGAATTTGCATATGTAAATATTCTTTCCACACTTTCATCCATTGCATCATTCGCACCCATTCCTAGGAGAATGTTTGTGAAATGACAATATTTATTTATTTCAAAACACAAAAAACGCGATATCTCAGCTAGGGATAATTGCGTCGATTTACATTAAAAAAAAAAAAAAAAACAGAAACAGTTATAAGCATATTATACAAGAAAAGGTAATTAAAAATAAAAAAGAGAAACAATAATATATATTAGGAACCTGAACCTTTCAGGTTTGAAAGAAAATCATAAATATATTTACAAAAATAGTTAAATCTATGATATTTCTCAATGCTATTTACAAATTGATATAGATCTACAACATTGTCAATTGTCTAGCGGTGAAGAAGAGTGGGCATTCCAGCAGTAGGTGTCTCGAGTCCTGGAATTCGTTGCCACAATGACAGCTGATTTACAAAAACTTAAGTAAGTTTAATATTTTCATGTCTCCCTGTTGTCTGTTTTTTTTTTCTTCAAGGAAACAGAGTCAATTTTAATACAAAGCAATATCGCGCCATCTATATATAACAAATGAAAACATTAAGACACGAATGTTTCTTTTCACAAATAAATCAAACTTCTACTGTCCTTACTGCGATGAAAATATATTGGGAGGGCTTGGCTTATCAGTGGTGAATCAGAGGCAATTTTGTTCACACTTGGTCATCTAGTGTGTCTTCAATAAAGGCCACTGTAATATCTTTCAGAGTTATTGCCTGAATCCCGATATACATGGTAAAAGATACAATTTCCTCAAGTTTTGTCCATGAGTGTAATATTGTCTGAATCCCGATATACATGCTAAAAGGTACAACTACCTTAAGTTTTGTGTATGAGTGTAATATTGTCTGAATCCCGATATACGGGGTGTGTTCAGAAAGTACTGCGACTTTTGTGTTTTTCAAAAATTATTTATTTATTCATGAATACCTATTTTGTCCCCTTCAAAGTATTCCCCATGAGATATTATACACTTGTGCCAACGGTTTTTCCAATCTTCGAAGCACTTTTTCGAAATCTTTTTCAGCTCCTCCTTCGATGCCGTCTTTATCTCGTCAAACGTAGCGTAACGTCGTCCTTTCATGGGCCTCTTCAGTTTAGGGAACAAGAAAAAGTCACAGGGAGCCAGATCTGGGGAATACGGTGGCTGCGGCATCATTAGTGTGTTGTTTTTGGCCAAAAAGTCGCGCACAAGCAACGATGTGTGAGCAGGGGCGTTATCGTGGTGCAAAAGCCAATTTTTGTTCTTCCACAAATCCGGGCGTTTCTGGCGGATTGCTTCGCGCAAATTGCGCATAACCTGCAGGTAATATTCCTTATTGATTGTTCTACCCTGTGGCAAGAACTCATGATGCACCACGCCCCTGCAATCGAAGAAAACTGTCAGCAAAACTTTCACATTCGACCGAACTTGGCGCGCTTTTTTTCGGTCTTGGTTCGTGCGGCAGCTTCCATTGAGATGATTGAGCTTTGGTTTCCACGTCATAACCATAAACCCACGCTTCGTCACCAGTTATGACCCTCTGGAGCAAATTTGGGTCGTCGCGGACAGAGTCCAACATCTCATTAGCAATGTTCATGCGATGCTGTTTTTGGTCGCAATTGAGCAATTTTGGTACGAATTTCGCGGCGACCCGTCTCATGTCCAAATCATTGATAAAAATCGAATGGCACGAGCCAATCAATATGTTTAGGTCCTCAGCAACTTATCTAACGGTGATTCGACGATTGGGCAATATCATTTTCTCCACTTCATTAATTTTTTTCGTCTGTTGTTGAAGTGCTCGGGCGTCCGGCACGCTCTTCGTCGTTCACATCTTCTCGGCCTTCTGAGAACATTTTGTACTACCGATAAACGTTGGTTCGGTCCAAGGTAGCTTCTACGTATGCCACAGTCAACATTCGGAATGCATCCGCGCACTTAATTTCGTTTTCACACAAAATTTGATACAGGTACTTTGATCCATTTTTTTAATAGGTAAAAATCGAAGACGATCCAAAACACCTGCAAGCAAAGCAGCTGTCAACAATTAAGTGAACATTCAAAATGGCCGAGCTTGTCGGCATAAGTGAGAGACATGAGTACCAACATAAAGTCACAAAAAGATCGAAATTCGAATATACATAACCCGCGAAATTTCAAAATTCGCGATACTTTTTGAACACACCTCGTACATGCTGAAAGTACAACTTCCTTAAGTTTTGTCCATGATTATATTGTCTGAATCCCGATATACATGCTAAAAGGTACAACTTCCTTAAGTTTTGTCCATGAGTGTAATATTGTCTGAATACCGATATACATGCTGAATGCTACAAATTCCTCAAGTTTTGTCCATGAGTGTAATATTGTCTGAAACCCGATATACATTCTAAATGCTACAACTTCCTTCAGTTTTGTCCATGAGTGTAATATTGTCTGAATCCCCCGATATACATGCTAAAAGGTACAACTTCCTTAAGTTTTGTCCATGAGTGTAATATTGTCTGAATTCCGATATACATGCTAAAAGGTACAACTACCTTAAGTTTTGTCCATGAGTGTAATATTGTCTGAATCCCGATTACATGCTAAAAGGTACAAATTTCTCAAGTTTTGTCCATGAGTGTAATATTGTCTGAATCGCGTTATACATGCTAAAAGGTACAACTTCCTTAAGTGTTGTCCCTGAGAGTACATTGAAGTCTCCAAATTTTATCAAGATGATTCCATTCTATAAAATACATCGTTTTACGTTCCGCATTTTTTTTTCCTCGAAACTTTTTCTTTTACCTTATCTGTTATGTTTCCTTTAAGGAAATAAACCAGGGTGGGTGCCCTAGCAATCAGATGATCAGCGGAGTAAAAAAAATCGCAGCCATCAAAATCTAAATATAGAAAGAGGTGAGAGAGTGTTGATTTCTTTTTTAAACGTAACTATGGATGACACAGCGCTCTCTTGATGTAACCAGGATTCCTGGAGCCACCACGTACACCAACTATCCTGGTGACATGTCTAATGGTGGACATCCAGTTTATTTATATTGTAATATGGATATAAGGGAAGACATAGTTCAGAATGTGCTTTACAGATGACGGAGCGCCATCTATTGGAACAGAAATCAACTAAACATTGATTTAACCTGTACCATGATATTTGGTCAACCCAATTTCTTGATAAATCAAGAAAAGCCATCCACGAACGCATTTCGCGCTGTTGGTGCTCGTCAGCGTGGATTAGGCTGTAACACTGCGACCAAAAATATTTTTGGTCCCAGTGGCTTCTTGAGAAACCAAGAAATGGGAATTTAAGGCCAAACTTGCGTAAATATGCCTAACACATAAAAAAATAATAGAAAATATATAAAAATATATATATCTATTTCTACTCTATGACGCACATTAATATAAATTAAAACACCAAAACGCGAATATTTCTTTTCACAAATAAATTAAATATAATAAAAATATTGAGAGGGCTTGGCTCATCAGTGGTGAACCCTCCCAGCGGTTTCACCAATTTAATCTACCAGACCGCTTCTTAGAGCTCTAATACTGTATTGGATCATTCTGTTTATATATGTTACACTGAAGGGTGGAATCTCAGAAATGGTATTTAAGTAAACTATGGATATAAGCTTTTAGGACAGTAGAATTACATTTAAATATTTGCATCGAGCAATGCTCTTCTGCAAACAATAAGGACAAGTTAGGCGTAAATTAATACAAAGCAATAACGTTTTGGTGTTTTCATTTGTATTATATAGATGGCGCGTTATTGCTGTGTACACATTAATATGTTGTAATACCTTGAACAAAGTTGGCGTTCAGACACAAACACACAAGTGAAATATTAGTAAATATATTTTATTTTGATCCAATATGTCTTTTTAATTATATATAAATATATATTCAACAAAGATGCATATATCTTGCATATGCATTATTTTATTGTTCAAATATTTCGAGGGACAACTCGCCTCTTTTCATCGAGGATGTTTGTGTTTTTTCACTAATAAAACATGTGAGCACGCGTACACCACTCTCGTTCTACAAGGCCAATGAAAAAATTGTATATCTGATTTAAATATTACATTCAGTATATATACACAGCTAACATATAATATTACAGATCAACACCATTATTATTATTATTTTGTCCACACATTGTGTGTGAAAGAGAGAGAGATTTATATATAACAGTGTAATTGTAAGTAATTGTGTGTATACATATTAATTCTAAATTAATGATACAATTTTGAAAGAGTTGTCCCTCGAAATATATTGGAACAATAAAATAATTATAAATCAAATATATGTTTCTTTGTTGAATATAATTTTAATTATGAATTGCTCAATCTTCAAAATAAAAATATATATACATAACACTATATACAATGAATATGGCGCCTCTTACAAGATACAGGACGTCTTGCCCGAAAGAGAGAATATGGGATTACGGGCTACTAACCAAAATGTATGATTTTCGAGCCCAAAAATGGATGTAGCAAGCAGATTAATTTCCTCTATCTTGGGTGTGTAAACTGCTATTCTGGGTCAAATTTATGTTTTGTTGTTGTCGTGTCTAATGAAGAGCCTCAGATGTACATCTCTATCACAGCAATGTTCTCTATCTTGGGTGTTTAAAGCTGCTGTACTGGGTCAATTTTCTGTTTTACTGTTGTCGTGTCCAATGAAGAGCCTCAGATGTCTCCATACATCTCTATCACAGCAATGTTCTCTATCTTGGGTGTGTAAATCTGCTATTCTGGGTCCATATTGGTACTATATCAAAGCGGTTTGTCTGCTTGCTACATCCATTTTTGGGCTCGCAAATCAGACACTTTGGTTGGTAGCTCGTAAAGCCATATACTTTCTTTCGGGCAAGATTTCCTGTGTCTTTAAGCTTGTACCATTGTCTTCTTATATAAAGAATCTCTTCTACCCGACTTGTGTTTCTTCTTCAATATAAAACATTAATAATTGAAATAAACTTTATTCTGGATGTGTGAAATGTTTTCTCTCAAGTAAGAATAATCATACTGTTACGTCATACCCAGATGCTATTCGTGTACTTTGTCTACTCAAGATGGCTATTATGGCTCTAAACAGAAGGAATACAATCAGTGGGATTTGTTTTCAACCTCCCCGTCAGAATAATTCTTTGCGCCGTGGATGTCACTCTTGTGTCCCCGCTCCACACTTTACAGCCTGGACTACACCGTCTTGTAGACCGCTCCGATCTCAGTCTCTCCTGGCACCGTCTTGTAGGATCATCCACACGCCCGGAGACAAGTCGCCACGTTTTCTCTTTGCCGCAGATGTCACCAGACTCTGTCCTCCCCCACACAGGAATGCTGTTTTTAGCCCTGCCACATGGCAGCCGGGGCAGCTTGAGTCCATCCCTCTTTCCCCAACTTTACTCTGGTATCTTGGCCTTGTCGTCCATGTTACAATATATTGTAAGGTAGAACGGAGGTAGTGTTTCCTTATTGTGCAACCATGTGTTGCAAAGAGGAAATTAATCAACATATTGCATTGTTGATTATTCCAATAGGAGGTTGTATCGTTCTTCTTTGTATCGTTATATTGCTCAACCAGGAATTGCTGAATCTGTTGTTGTTGTTGTGTCCAATGAAGAGCCTCAGATGTCTCCATACATCTCTATCACAGCAATTTTCTCTATCTTGGGTGTGTAAAGCTGATGTTCTGGGTCAATTTTCTGTTGTTGTTGTTGTTGTCGTGTCCGATGAAGAGCCTCAGATATACATCTCTATCACAGCAATGTTCTCTATCTTGGGTGTGTAAAGCTGCTGTTCTGGGTCAATTTTCTGTTGTTGTTGTCGTTGTCGTATCCAATGAAGAGCCTCAGATGTACATCTCTATCACAGCAATGTTCTCTATCTTAGGTGTGTAAAGCTGCTGTTCTGGGTCCATGTCAATTTTCTGTTGTTTTTGTCGTGTCCAATGAAGAGCCTCAGATGCCCTCCATACATCTCTAGCACAGCAATTTCCTCTATCTTGGGTGTGTAAAGCTGCTGTTCTGGGTCAAATTTCTGTTGTGTTGTTGCCGTGTCTAATGAAGAGCCTCAGATGTACATCTCTATCACAGCAATGTTCTCTATCTTGGGTGTGTAAAGCTGCTGTTCTGGGTCAATTTTCTGTTTTACTGTTGTCGTGTCCAATGAAGAGCCTCAGATATCTCCATACATCTCTATCACAGCAATGTCCACTATCTTGCGTGTGTAAATCTGCTATTCTGGGTCCATCTCTGTTGATTAGAACATTTACAATATCATCGTTATATAAGCGCCATCTATCGCTAAAAATTATAAACATATTTTACCGGTACATTTTAGATGAAAAAGTATAGGTAAAATAGGCTTATGATAATAACATGCCATAAATATAATACACCATTGGGAATAGACACTATACATGAATACATTCTGTGTTCTTTTCATATATATTTTCAGTTATTTCAAATATTAATTTAAATTTATTTATATTCTATATGATATATTCTGACACATTTTTTTTTAATATTATCATTATACACTCATGGACAAAACTTAAGGAAGTTGTACCTTTTAACATGTATATCGGGATTCAGACAATATTACACTCATGGACAAAACTTAAGGAAGTTGTACCTTTTAACATGTGTACATCGGGATTCAGACAATATTACACTCATGGACAAAACTTAAGGAAGTTGTACCTTTTAACATGTATATCGGGATTCAGACAATATTACACTCATGGACAAAACTTAAGGAAGTTGTACCTTTTAACATGTATATCGGGATTCAGACAATATTACACTCATGGACAAAACTTAAGGAAGTTGTACCTTTTAACATGTGTACATCGGGATTCAGACAATATTACACTCATGGACAAAACTTAAGGAGGTTGTACCTTTTAGCATGTATATCGGGATTCAGACAATATTACACTCGTGGACAAAACTTAAGTAAGTTGCAGTATTTAGCATGTATATCGGTATTCAGACAATATTACACTCATGGACAAAACTTAAGGAAGTTGTACCTTTTAACATGTATATCGGGATTCAGACAATATTACACTCATGGACAAAACTTAAGGAAGTTGTACCTTTTAACATGTGTACATCGGGATTCAGACAATATTACACTCATGGACAAAACTTAAGGAAGTTGTACCTTTTAGCATGTATATCGGGATTCAGACAATATTACACTCGTGGACAAAACTTAAGTAAGTTGCAGTATTTAGCATGTATATCGGTATTCAGACAATATTACACTCATGGACAAAACTTAAGGAAGTTGTACCTTTTAACATGTATATCGGGATTCAGACAATATTACACTCATGGACAAAACTTAAGGAAGTTGTACCTTTTAACATGTGTACATCGGGATTCAGACAATATTACACTCATGGACAAAACTTAAGGAAGTTGTACCTTTTAGCATGTATATCGGGATTCAGACAATATTACACTCGTGGACAAAACTTAAGTAAGTTGCAGTATTTAGCATGTATATCGGTATTCAGACAATATTACACTCATGGACAAAACTGAAGGAAGTTGTACCTTTTAGCATGTATATCGGGATTCAGACAATATTACACTCATGGACAAAACTGAAGGAAGTTGTACCTTTTAGCATTTTAGCCCTCTAACACAATAAAATTATGTGAAAAAGCTTGCACCTAGGCTGATGAGGACCAACAGCCCGAAATGCGTATGTGGTTAACTTTTTTTGATTAATCAAGAAAGGGTATTTTTTCCAATTCTGGAATAATTAAAAAAAAATCAACGAATAGTTGATATTTATTCCAATAGATGGCGTATGCCATCAGAAACTTTTGCATGATAAGAAGATGCCCCCATTTTTTGTTATTAATATTTTAATTGTTTGTCTTATTTTCATATAAAGTTTTCTTTACCGTTATTCTTCGCGGTATCAGATTAAGTTCTTCTAAAAATAGCCGCGCTTTTTATTCTGTGCAGACGAATATCTAGCTGAAAACGTCGATATATCAAGAAACAGAATATTCACAGATATTCATAGTTTGTTCTTGAATTGAACAAAATTGCTGTGTTATCTTGAAGTTTGTCTTTCCTAATTTTCCACGTGGCTATATTTTTCAATATGGAATTTGAAAATAATTATTTTTGACTGAGATTTCAATTTTAATTCGTATGTCAAGGTTCGTAGCTTCAGAAATTCCTATTTTGGAGATAAGTGGATTGAATTTTTTTCTATAATATATAATAAAAGGATTGAAAAAACTGTCTTTGTATATTCTCCAGTGAAATGAGTGTCATATCTTGGCGATGTCACATCTTGGTGTTGACACGGATGGTCTGACCTTGATTTCCTTCTGACATAGGTAATTGTCATCAAACGATATACAGCAAGGGGAACAATAAGATACTGGAAATGGGCCGTGAGTATCAAATAGAGAATCTTCATTCACCCATGACTTGAATATCGTTCCATTTTTTTTAGGGTAAGTTGGGTTCTAACTATGTAAATTTCAATCCACTTATCTCCATTATAGGAGTTTCTGAAGCTATGAACCTTGACAGAAGAACTCAAATTGAAATCTCAGTCAAAAATAATTATTTTCAAATTCCATATTGAATAATATTGCCACGTGGAAAATTAGGAAAGACAAACTTCAGGATGACACAGCAATTTTATTCAAGGCAAGAACAAACTATGAATGATAAACAAAAGATAAGCAAAAATGGAAGTTTACAGAGTAGCGAAAAATAAACATCAAAAATGATACTCTGTTAATAAAATAATAAATACCTTGCTTCAATATCAATTAAAATAGAGGCTGCCTGGCCAGCATTCATAATTCTTCAAATTAAAGATACTTCAGCCAGTAAATCTTTTGATTATCTTGACGTTTCGGAAGAAATATGATTCTCGTCCGGAGAAAATAAAATTTCAACATTTACCAAGGCGAAAAAACTAGTACAAATGTGATATTGTACTGGGACAAGGTGCATAAATGAGGGACAACAGCCTGAAACGCGTCCGTGATTAGCTTTTCTTGATTAATCAAGAATGGGTATTTGGCCAATTCTGGAATAATTAAAAATAAACGAGAATAGTCTATATTTATTCCGATAGATGGCGCAAGCCATCAGCAACTTTCAGTTTCACGATAAGTAGATGCCTTTTTCATAATTTAACAAGGCGTTAAAGATTATTTAAAGGCTGCTTTTTTAAAATTTGAAATATCGCGTGAGTACGCCCTTGCAATCTTAGAATAATTTCTAACGCTATGCCAAATACGAAGATAAACGATTTTTGTTGAAACGTCGAGATAATAAAAAGATTTACTGGCCGAGTAAGTAAAAAAAAGTTTAAAAAGTTAAATATTTTATTTGGAAGCCTCAACTTTCTTGTATCCTTTAATATCAAAATTCGAAACTATTATAGACGCGTATGATTCTTTTTTAAAATAAACAATTTACTGTCCTTACTGAATTGGAAAAATTAATGGTAGGGCCTGGCTCATCAGTGGTGAATCCTCCCAGCGGTTTCGCCAGTTTAATAATCCTTTAATATACAAATATATAGAGAATGTGAAAATATTTACATATATATTGAAGCTCCTACCTATATATATATATTTTTATTTTAAAATACAAGGTGCGTTCATTAATTTCCAGGACTGGTTAAAAATAAAAATATAAAAAAGCTAGAGAAAATATTTTTTTACAGAGTTGAATATTGGACATTCGACCACACCTGACTGAAAGCACGAGTCTCGTGGCGCACGCGCCGATCTAAAAATAGTACAAAACATCTTCCTTGTAAGGTTCGCATTTCTAATTTTAAAATGGCCATTTTCGAAGAGCAGAGAATCTGCATTAAGTTTTGTTTTAAATTGAAAAAAAGGTGCTACTGAGACGTATGAATTGATTAAAGAAGCTTTTGGCGATGCAGCTTTATCCTGTTCAAGAACTTTTGAATGGTTTTCACGCTTCCAAAAAGGTCGGGGAAAAGGTAAACGATGATCAGCATACTGGGCGTCCAAGATCATTTCGTTGCGAGGAAAACAAGCTCAAATTAAAGGAGTTAATTAAATCTAACAGAAGAATTTCTATTAAAAACTTATCTTCAGAGACTGGACTATCTGTTTATTTGGGGATAATGAGGTGCTTAAGGGAGGCAGTGCGCCTTAAAAGACCTGAAAGATGGCAAAACAATGACTGGATACTTCACGTCGGTAATGCGCGGCCGCACACAGCCCATGTTGTTTTGCAGTTCTTGGCCAAGCATTCAACCATACAGATCCCTCATCCACCCTATTCCCCCGACTTAGCCCCCAATGACTTTTTCCTCTATCCTAAATTGAAAATGAACTTGAAAGGAAGGAAATTTGACAACGTTGATATGATACAAGCTGAATCGAAGGCAACCTTGAGGAACCTCTCAAAAAGTGATTTTATCTCCTGCTTCGACAATTGGAAAAAAAGATGGAACGGGTGTATTGAGGCAGGAGGGGCATATTTTGAAAAATATTATATTAGTTTTTTTATTTGTTTTATTTTTTCAAAGATACAGAGCAGTCCTGGAAATTAATGAACGCACCTTGTATTTTAGGTAAGAGACATCTGTTATCTAGTGTATGATTTAAAAATATATATAATTCTATAAAATATATATTATTTTATATAAATTAATCACATTTTACACCTGCCCAGAAGTCTTCCTCTACGTGAGGAGAAGCAGCACAAGTAAGGGACTGCCCTGTAGTACGGTGTCGTGAGCCGCTACGGTAACCGTGAACAGGGAACTCTGAAATGTGGCTGACTAACGGGGACCCCCCCTTTCCATGGACAAGACATCACCACCAAATACAATATACGCCCAAAAGTCCTCCTCTACGTGGGGAGAAGCAGCACAAGTAAGGGACTGCCCTGTAGTACGGTGTCGTGAGCCGCTACGGTAACCGTGAACAGGGAACTCTGAAATGTGGCTGACTAACGGGGACCCCCCTTTCCATGGACAAGACATCACCACCAAATACAATATACGCCCAAAAGTCCTCCTCTACGTGGGGAGAAGCAGCACAAGTAAGGGACTGCCCTGTAGTACGGTGTCGTGAGCCGCTACGGTAACCGTGAACAGGGAACTCTGAAATGTGGCTGACTAACGGGGCACCTACTTTCCATGGACAAGACACCACCACCATATTTTATAAATATATTAACCCCCAGATAATCTCTTTCTCTTTTTAAAATTAATATTATTTATTCACTTATCTCTCTATTTGAAAAATATCTGAAAAAATATTCTAAGTCACACTTAAAATAAAACCAAAATATTTTGTACGAAGATGTACGAAAAAACAAACAGAAATTCATCTGAAACTTTTCGATTAGAAAAAGTTCATTTTACAATCACTTCTTCTAATCGAATGCATTAAAAACTGTTTTGAAAATAGAGCAATCCATAAATAAATCTTTAATTAAAAAGACATATACTGGATCAAAATATCATTTATTCAACTAATATTTAGTTGGTTGAACGCCAACCTTTATCAAGGTATTATGACATTTTAAAGTGTGTTTTAATCTTATAATACATTAATAAAGGTTGTCGTTCAGCCAACTGAAATATTGATTGAATAAATGATATTTGATCAAATATATGTTTTTTTATTTAAATAAAAACTGTATATTCTCAATATAATATTTTTTTTAGAGATTTTGAAACAACACACATACTGAAAAAAAAACAGATTTGAAAATATTAAGATAAAAATATTAGGTCTCCAAAGATAAGTATCTTTTAAACTTTTTAAATTTTCAAATCTATCTAGCTTTTGGACACGGAAACCCTTCTACACGAGAGAGATTGAGATTGAAACTACTTTATTTCAATGTCCATATAAGATTATATAAGGTTAAATACAGAATAAATATAAATAAATAAGATTATATAATGATAAATACATGAATAAATAGATATAAATAGATGAAGAGAGAGAGAGAAAACATGACACAAGGGGCTATCGTTACTGAAAGTTGGAGAGATCTGAGAATGAAATATAAAAAATATATATATTTTATATTTCTGAAATCCATATGTTTTCACTTTAATATTGATACATGGGATTGTTTTATAGATTTGACACTATTCATATACAAGAAATGTAAGCATTTAATCAGGAATGTTTTTTAAAACATAAGCTTATGTCCATAGTTTGTTTGAATACCATTTCTAAGATTTCCTTCAGTGTAGAATATATAGTTAAAACCTCCCTGTAGAGGACAACATCTAATTGTAGAGTCAATGTGTCCTTTTTGGAGAGGTTTCCAATTACTGGAAAGTTGTTGAATTGTAAAACTGGTAATTTTG
The DNA here is from genome assembly GCA_030710605.1 of Cordylochernes scorpioides. Lineage (NCBI taxonomy): Eukaryota > Metazoa > Arthropoda > Arachnida > Pseudoscorpiones > Chernetidae > Cordylochernes > Cordylochernes scorpioides. The sequence goes on along the minus strand of CP092865.1, from coordinate 62,329,974 downwards.
CAAATGAGAACTGTCTTTGTAGATAGGTGTCTTCAAGCGTGAGTATCCTCTCATGGAGGTTCAACTCTATAAGCATAATCGTCCAATACAGTATTAGAGCTCAAAAGAAGCGGTCTGGTGGATTCAATTGGCGAAACCGATTAGAGGATTCACCAATGATGAACCAAGCTCTCCCAATATTATTTCATCGCAGTATGAACAATATAGGTTTAATTTTAATTAAAACAGAAATATTCGTTTTTTAAAAGAAATAAATCTGCATGGCTTCACTTCAGTAATTGTACTTCCACTGACATTGTAAATAAAACCAAGAAGGTGTCAGCCCGGGTAGTTGGTGACTTCTGTATGTGGCTCTAGGAACCTACTGGGGTTAAATATATAAATAAATTACAGTAAATAGAAGCTGTCATGAATATCAGGTATCAAGGTATCATGCCATCTATTCATATATTGGTTACTTTAGGTTATAAGGGCTTCCAGAATTAATCATTGTTGTTTGTTATTCAAATTGGAGTAATGGATGATGGGTTCAGATAGTTTGCAGAATTTGTTTTCAAAATTACCATTTTTTAAATTTAGCAACTCTCCAGTAAGCGACTCCTCTCCCTAAAGGACACTTTGACTCTGCAATTCGGTGTCCTTTACAGGGCGGTAGTTTTACTGTATATTCTACAGTGAAGGAAATCTTAGAAATGGTATTCAAACAAACTTCGGACATAAGTTTATGTTTGAAATAACAATTCCTCTCTTACTCTTAACACTTCTTATATATAGATGGAAGGCCTTATAATTAACTATACATAGATATTTAGAGATCAGTTTGGTGTTGGCTGGTAGAAGAATGTGGAATGTAGGAGTTTCTCTAAGCGGTGTATGGAGCGATGATTGTCATAGGGTAGTCTACATTGATGGAAGGGCGACATTACCTGAGAGAAGCTGGACGTCGAGTGACTGAAACAGCAGCGAGCGCCCAAAGTAGGCCGCGGTTACGTCATAGGGTTCCATCGCCCATGACCCCACTTTCTCCAACTTCAATTTGCCTAGAAAGTGGCTAGCTGCCTCTTGTATTGGTTAAACCCTTGTTTTGATATCCTCTCCTACTTCTATATACATAGTAAGTTGATAGCTACGTGCATTGGCGTTGGTGAGATTTTATTTCAGAAATATTGATGAATGAGTTAAAAACATTTGAATACTGCTAATATTGACTATATGATGGTTGCTACTCTCCTGGTGAATACAAAAATATTCATGTGCATATATATGCCTCATTAGCATGTATATCAGGATTCAGACAATATTACACTCAAGGACAAACTTAAGGAAGATTTACCCTTTAGCATGTATATCGGGATTCAGACAATATTGTCACTCAAGGACAAAACTTAAAGAAGATTTACCCTTTAGCATGTATATCGGGATTCAGACAATATTACACTCAAGGACAAAACTTAAGGAAGATTTACCCTTTAGCATGTATATCGGGATTCAGACAATATTACACTCATGGACAAAACTTAAGGAAGTTGTACCTTTTAGCATGTATATCAGGATTCAGACAATATTACACTCATGGACAAAACTTAAGGAAGATTTACCCTTTAGCATGTATATCGGGATTCAGACAATATTACACTCATGGACAAAACTTAAGGAAGATTTACCCTTTAGCATGTATACCGGGATTCAGACAATATTACACTCAAGGACAAAACTTAAGGAAGATTTACCCTTTAGCATGTATATCGGGATTCAGACAATATTACACTCATGGACAAAACTTAAGGAAGATTTACCCTTTAGCATGTATACCGGGATTCAGACAATATTACACTCAAGGACAAAACTTAAGGAAGATTTACCCTTTAGCATGTATACCGGGATTCAGACAATATTACACTCAAGGACAAAACTTAAGGAAGATTTACCCTTTAGCATGTATATCGGGATTCAGACAATATTACACTCATGGACAAAACTTAAGGAAGTTGTACCTTTTAGCATGTATATCAGGATTCAGACAATATTACACTCATGGACAAAACTTAAGGAAGATTTACCCTTTAGCATGTATATCGGCATTCAGACAATATTACACTCATGGACAAAACTTAAGGAAGTTGTACCTTTTAGCATGTATATCGGGATTCAGACAATATTACACTCATGGACAAAACTTAAGGAAGTTGTACCTTTTAGCTTGTATATCAGGATTCAGACAATATTACACTCATGGACAAAACTTAAGGAAGTTGTACCTTTTAGCATATATATCGGGATTCAGACAATATTACACTCATGGACAAAACTTAAGGAAGTTGTACCTTTTAGCATGTACGAGATATATCGGGATTCAGACAATATTACACTCATGGACAAAACTTAAGGAAGTTGTACCTTTCAGCATGCATATTCAGACAATGTTACACCAATGGACAAAACTTAAGGAAGTTGTACCCTTTAGCATGCTTATCGGGATTCAGACAATGACTATGAAATATATTACAGTGACCTTTATTGAAAACATACGAGAAAGTCAATTGTAAACAATATTGCCTCTGTCTCCTTCAGCATAAATATCAGGATTCAGACAATAACTCTGAAAGATATTTGATACACAGTGACCTTTATTGAAGACACTCGATTTAACCAAGTGTAAACGATATTTCATCTTTCAGAGTTATTGAAAGACATTACAGTAACCTAATTAAAGACACACGAGAAAACCAAGTGTGAACAAAATTGTGTTACTCTGTCTTCTAAGAAGAAAAAATAAACAGACGAAAATCAAAATATAAAGCTTCCTAAAGTTTTGTTTATAAGTTTATTTGTGTTATTTTGAGTTATATTAGTGTTTGGGGCATTGATTTTCAATGATTTAGAAGATTATTGGAGAAATCAATGCACTTTATATTCCAGATGGTAACTGAATGGTCTAGAGGTCAAAGAGGTCATGGGGAAACTTCAACGCCTATAAAAAACGTGTTTAAAAAGGTCGTGTGCATTAGAAAGTTTATACCTGATCATATTTGGCAGCCTATGGATCGATAAAATATTCAACTTTTTGACCATAATTCTCATTGTATTACATATTAGCATGCCATCTGTGTTTGGAAATGTGAACTATTTTTAGAGAAAATGTGTTTATTTTTCCATTTTTTTTATGCTCTTACTGCAACAATGAATTTGAGTGCATCATCAGCGGTAAATCCTAACATTAGTTACGTTAGAAAACTGTTCGATTTGAAAAAAAAAAATATTTGGCTTGCTTAAATAGTTAACAAATTATTTTTCATCGCAGTAAGGACAGCAGAAGTTTGTATTGTATATTAAAGAAATACATTCGTGCTTCAGTCCTTTCATTGTATATATATAGATGACGCGTTTTTGCTTTGTATTAATTTATGCCTAACTTGTCCTTATTGTTTGTGTAAGAGCATTTCTCGATAGATATATTTAAATGTAATTCTACTGTCCTAAAAGCTTATGTCCATAGTTTACTTTAATACCATTTCTAAGATTCCAACCTTCAGTGTAGCATATATAAGCAGAATGATCCAATACAGTATTAGAGATCTAAAGAAGTGGTCTGGTAGATTAAAAATTGGTGAAATCGCTGGGAGGGTTCACTACTGAGGAACCAAGTCCTCCCAATATTTTATTTGATCGCAGTAAGGACAGTATAAATTTATATTGTGTATAAAAGAAACATATTCGTGCTTAATCCTTTCATTATATATGTATATATGGCGCGTTATTGATTTATTTTAATAAATAGTTTATTGTATATGCAATATATATGAGAAAATATATTGCATATACAATAAACTATTTGTAACTATTACATCAGGCTTCAGATGCACCTATTTTTATAAACAATATATCTTAAATATTATTTTCAAATATTTTAAATAATAATTTCAGTTTTATATTTATTTATGTTTATATAAACAGATTATATTTATTAAGTTGCAAACATAAAGCTTCCAGGGAAAAGTTTCTTTACAAATTGTTTTTATTTATAAAATCTCTTTGCATACTCACCCAAAGATTATGTTTATTACAATAGACGAAGAGACGTCAGTAGAAGGATGGTCTAAACCGTTGGTGTTCGGCCGCTATGACCAGGAATCGAATTCCGCATTAGGCCTTTTCTTTTCTAATTGATAAATGCTCCAATGGCTACTGATTCTTGCAATAGTTTAACCCTACCCCGCAAGTTTCAGAATTACAAGGTTGTTCAAAAAGTTCGTAAAGACATGCAAAATATAAATAATAATCATGTTTACGAACTTTTAAGACAGCCTTATATTAATTTGAAGTCTAAAGTCAGGTTGGATGGCAATGTACGTTACAATTCTGTCAGATTTCTTCTTCTTTGTTATCTCCACCCTGGGGTGGAAGTAGATGCGTCTGCCTTTGTCATTAAGACTGGGAGCACTACTCAGTGGCAGACCACTGACTTAACTCCAAAAGAAATGTCCGCCTCTGACATGAGAAACAGACGCCAGGTGCAGCCGCTCCTAACATGAAGTACAAACGCTGCTCATCCTGTATACCTGAATCAGGAGCCCTTACAAGGTACTATCAGCCGGGCCAGCTGAGCCCAGGTTTTTTTAGCGAGCTTGTTACTGCTCCCTTTCCTCCTTTTTCATCCGGGCTTGGGACCGGAAAAGGCGGAATTCTGCCAGATTTGATGTTGAGAAATGTCGATTGCATTTGATCACCTTCAACATTCAGTCGGCTAATGTCAGTGGATCGATGGCGGCCTTCCACCTCCTCAACGTATCGTTTGGCTAATTGGACGGTTCTTCAGAGGACACTGCCCTTCGTGATAAGATTGGCATTCGTTGGTTATAGGGCGGTGTATTGCGGGGAAACACAGCTCAAGGCTGGTAGCACAGTTACAAACTGGAGATACACCCTTTCTTATATATATATTATATATATAAAAAAAGAGATTTCTGTTGATTTTAATTATCTTGAAGATTGATATTATAATCTTGAGATTTGATATATTTTGGAATATATTAGTATTAGGTCAATGGCATTGGTATGCAGTCGTGGAAAATATCTTGAAAATATTTTAACATAGTGTTTATTAATTTTATTTAAGTAACATAGTATTTATTAATTTTATTATTTTTTATTAACAGAGTGGTCATTTTTATGTTTATATCTTGCGACTCTGTGAATTTCCCTCGTGGCTTATATATTTTTTACAATTCATAGTTTGTCCTTCCCTGAAATAAATTGTTGTCTCCTCCTGAAGTTTTTGTCTTCCCTAATTTTCCACGTGGCAATATATTAATAAAAAAGGTTTTGATCAGTAATTGCTTTAATTGAACTTATGGGATATATAGAAAACATAATTTGGTTAAAGTACTGCCTGCTTAAGGCGTAAGAATAAAAAAATGAAAAACTTATTTGCATAATGTGCAAACGGTTTGAGCCGGCCATCGGGAAACAACAACAATAGGCCTTTATAGGGGAAGCGTGACCTTTGGCGGTCGAATCAACAGAGTATTTGAATATTTGAAATATGATTTTAAATAAAATAATATTTTAATATAACATATATGTTCAAAGTTAGGATCAGACATGACGTAGCCACGCAATAATGTTTGAAATGAAGGCGATAAAAACGTGGTGATTTTCTTTTAATGGTAAAAACACAAGCTTTCAGGCAAGAATGCCCTTCTTCAGGTTACAACTTGGCAATATTTTAAAACTATGGACATGAAAGATAGCCAAATACAGTAGGTAAATAGTTCAGCTGGGGGGATTGGCGAGGTAAAACACGGAGTATTGGGGTGGGAGGTCGATTTTTCGGGTGAAACTGGGCGTGCAGTGCGAGACCAAAGATTCAAGGACTAGGCGCTGATACTTATTCCCGACGCCCTTGTAAACGCATACAGCGCTGTCCAAATTGAACGAGTGGCGAAATTCTGTGATGTGTTGGCATAAGAGAGACTTGCGGTCGTTGGTGCGTATGTTGCGGCTGTGTTCAGATAATCTGGTGCAGATAGATCGACCGGTTTCTCCGATGTAACACTGTTCGCAATCGAGACAGGGAATTTTGTAAATTGCGTTGGTGGCGGTTAGGGGATTAGTTTTAATCGAACTTTTTGTAATCGGATGGCGTAAGGAAGTATAGAGGGAAGGGGTATTATTAAAATAAATACGTATTCCGAATTTGCGTAAAAAGAAAGAAATGTCGGAATTCCTGGCCGAAAACGGGAGAACACAAAGGTCTTTGTAGGGGGGGAGGGACTGTTTTGGTGGTATTAGGCGAGTAAAAATGATGACGGATAAAATCATGAGGATAACCGGCGGATGAGAGATGATTATATACAATACGTTTCTCATTCTTTTTGAAACAGTCGAGGGAACAGTGAGTGTAAATTCGCTTGGAAATGGTTTTTACAGTGGTGATTTTGTGGGAAATCGGGGCGTGGGACTTGAAATGTAAGTAGGAGGGGGCGGAATTGGGTTTACGGTAAACGGTTGTGTGGAAGGAGTGTTCGGTATTTACAATTAAAACATCTAAAAACGGGATGCAATTAAATAATTTTTAGATGTTTTAATTTTAAATACCGAACACTCCTTCCACACAACCGTTTACCGTAAACCCAATTCCGCCCCCTCCTACTTACATTTCAAGTCCCACGCCCCGATTTCCCACAAAATCACCACTGTAAAAACCATTTCCAAGCGAATTTACACTCACTGTTCCCTCGACTGTTTCAAAAAGAATGAGAAACGTATTGTATATAATCATCTCTCATCCGCCGGTTATCCTCATGATTTTATCCGTCATCATTTTTACTCGCCTAATACCACCAAAACAGTCCCTCCCCCCCTACAAAGACCTCTGTGTTCTCCCGTTTTCGGCCAGGAATTCCGACATTTCTTTCTTTTTACGCAAATTCGGAATACGTATTTATTTTAATAATACCCCTTCCCTCTATACTTCCTTACGCCATCCGATTACAAAAAGTTCGATTAAAACTAATCCCCTAACCGCCACCAACGCAATTTACAAAATTCCCTGTCTCGATTGCGAACAGTGTTACATCGGAGAAACCGGTCGATCTATCTGCACCAGATTATCTGAACACAGCCGCAACATACGCACCAACGACCGCAAGTCTCTCTTATGCCAACACATCACAGAATTTCGCCACTCGTTCAATTTGGACAGCGCTGTATGCGTTTACAAGGGCGTCGGGAATAAGTATCAGCGCCTAGTCCTTGAATCTTTGGTCTCGCACTGCACGCCCAGTTTCACCCGAAAAATCAACCTCCCACCCCAATACTCCGTGTTTTACCTCGCCAATCCCCCCAGCTGAACTATTTACCTACTGTATTTGGCTATCTTTCATGTCCATAGTTTTAAAATATTGCCAAGTTGTAACCTGAAGAAGGGCATTCTTGCCTGAAAGCTTGTGTTTTTACCATTAAAAGAAAATCACCACGTTTTTATCGCCTTAATTTCAAATAACATATATGTATATATGTTATAAAATATTTCTGTTGATTTTAGAATATTATTGAGATGTAGAATTATTACTTGCTGAGGTTGTTCAAGAATACATAAGTATGTTTGTCATTATGTTTCGCAGTCGTAGGAACAGAATAATAAAAAGTTTTAAGTCAAAATTTAATTTAATTGGTCTGATGAACATAATTAAGAATGAAATACCTCATTTGAGGCGTCAAGAAGAAATAAAAAATTACATATTTACATATATATCAAAAGGAGAAAAATAGGCGAAACCGTTTGTGGCACAATGAGCAGTTGTCATTCCATAAATATAAATCAGTAGTATAGATTAGTGCTATAAATAATTGTCAGGATATTGTAAGAAATATATAATTTATGAAAAAGGCATCTCCTTATCGTGCAACTGAAAAAAAAAGTTTCTGATTTTTAAATTTAGAATATAATCCTTTGCTAGAAATTTTAGATAATAAAGTAAACGTATAAGAATGAGTATTTTTAATTAAACGTTTTTCAAGCTTTCGGGATAACGTTCTTCTACAGGAAGGTTCATTACATAACAGAGGTTCTATATATTCAATAAATTGCATTCAATGTAACAGTCAATACATAGGAGAGACAGGTAGACAGAATTTATGCCAGGAACATAAAAAACAAAGATAAAAAATATCTATTAGTTCAACATATTAACAACACAAGACACATTTTGAATTTACAAACTTCTAGAGCTTCCCATCCCTGGACACTTTGTTTTTCCATTTATCATTACTATTCACAATTCATCCTTTCATACTTCATCCCTAAGTTTAGAAATAATCGTTATTTCTCCTTAAAATAAATTTCGATTTTTCGTTCAAAAGAAACACATGAGGAATAATTTTCAAATGTCGTTCTACAATCATAAGCTGCATTATATTGTATTAAAAAGGCATCTCCTTATCGTGCAACTGAAAGTTGCTGATTGCTTGCGCCATCTATCAAGATCTATCTATCAGATAGATGGCACAAGCCATCAGCAACTTTCAGTTGCACGATAAGGAGATGCCTATTTCATAATTTTTACACCTTATCCCAGTTAACTATCACATTTAAAAATAAGGCTTATTTTGGATTTCAATAAGATTATTTATTAATCCAATATTTCGATGGACCAATCGTCCATCTTTTACGAGGTTTTTTTGTTATGAAGCACACAGCAGGTCACGTGCTTCAGGTGAGCCAATGGACGTCTTACAAGATTATTGGGCGCGATAAACCATCTAATATATACATTTTAAACAAAGTAAATATAATCAGAAGAAAAACAGTGTAATACATATATAAATAAATATTGATAATTAAATATCACATTTGTACTATTTTTCATATAATTATTTATATGGTACAGCCTACTTCACGCTGACGAGCGCCAACAGCGCGAAACGCATTCGTGGATGGCTTTGCTTGATTTATCAAGAAATTGGGTTGGCCAAATATCAGGGAAGAGGCTAAATCAATGAATAGTTGATTCCTGTTCAACCAATGGCGTTCTGCCTTCTGAAAAGCACATGTGCTCCTGGTAAGGATATGGCTTTTTTATTTTTAATAATCATTTATAATAATCCATTTTTTAAAAATTAACCAAATTAAAATATTAAAAATATAATGATTAATTCGTACATTTAGAAATCCAGGGCTAAATATTTCGAAAATAATGAATTAATAAATAATTATCATTATTCTTCACTATTCATCCTTTCATACCTCATCCCTAAGGTTAGAAATAATTGTTATTTCTCCTTAAAATAAATTTTAATTTTTTGTTCAAAAGAAACACATGCGGGATAATTTTCAAATGTCGTTCTACAATCATAAGCTGTATTATATTGAATAAATAATTGTATACAAAAGATTGCATTGATTTCACTAAAAAATTAGAAAATTAAAACGTATTTCATCTTCCGGCATTGAACAATTAGATAGATATAAGTAAAAATAGAAGCGGTGGACAATGATTATCATGAGTTTCATGAACTACCCATTCTTCTACCCAGATTCTATTCATTTCTAGGTTTAATTATTTTAACATCAAGTTGTGAAAGAGTAAAACACAAAAGCTTTCAATATCAAACAACATTTTATAAATGTTGCGGCAATCTACCTAAACATTCCTGTAATCATAATTTAAGGTGACATTTATTTTTATTAATATCCCTAGAACACGTGGTACAGGCCATGATAACCATGGTAAGTAGAAGTAGGCGAATGCTTTTACTGTAAGTGTATCACATGTCTACACATGTGAAAGGCAGTTCGACTTTACACTTACAAATATTATGAAAAAGGCATCTCCTTATCGTGCAACTGAAAGTTGCTGATGGCTTGCGCCATCTATCGGAATAAATATCAACTATTCTCGTTGATTTCTAATTATTCCAGAATTGGCCTATTACCCATTCTTGATTAATCAAGAAAAGCTAACCACGTACACGTTTCGCGCTGTTGGCCCTCATCAGCGTGGTTTCTTGATTAATCAAGAATGGGTAATTGGCCAATTCTGGAATAATTAGAAATCAACGAGAATAGTTGATATTTATTCCGATAGATGGCGCAAGCCATCAGCAACTTTCAGTTGCACGATAAGGAGATGCCTTTTTCATCATTTATGCACCTTATCCCAGTACAATATCACATTTGTACTATTTTTTCACTTACAAATATGCCAGTGCCCTGTTGGATTACTTGAATTTGCTGGTGGGGTGGGACTTTTGGAAAAATTGGGGGCCATTAAAATCAGAAAAAAGTGCCTAATACGGGTACTATCCCGGGACATAGCGATCGAAAACCAACGGTTTAGACCATCCTTCCACCAACCCCCGTGTAATTAAAATATTAGCAACGTAAGTATAACTTGATTTGAACATGTCTACACATTTTTAGGTTTAATTATTGTAATCTCTGTTTGAGAAAGAGTAAAAAATACAAAAGCTTTCAATAAAAGACAAATTTGTACTTTTTTAAATACACACACTTACAAAAAGTCTTTATTAGGGACTTGCCCCTTACAGATTCTCCCAATTGGGTAAGGTAATAATCATCTTGTGTTATTTACATAGAAATTGAACTGGCTTTACTCTTCTTCTCAAAGTCATTCACTTGTTGACTGGTCCTTACATAATGATGATCTAAAAAAATTATAGTAAGCTATTGCCTTAGATTTGTTTGCTGATATTTTTGAAAGTAATACGTAGGGTGAAATGTTGGTACATTTAATTAATTTTTTAAATAGTAAAAATTATAATTTGGGCAAAAATTACTTTTTATTTGAGGTTTTTACAAACTTTTGAAATAATTTTATAAATGTTTCAGCAATTTATTTAAATTTTATTTTATTTCAACACATAAAACGCGATATCCCGGCTAGGGATAATTGCGTCGGTTTACATTTTTAAACATAAGCAGTTATAAACCTATTATACAAGAAAATAAATAAAAAAGAGAAACAACAAGATATATTAGAAACCTGATCCTTCCAGGTTAGAAAGATAATCATAATATATTTACAAAAATAGTTAAATCTGTGACAATTCTCTCTAGTATTTACAAATTGATATATAGGTTTTAACTTTTAATTAGACAATTTTAATTTGTATTAATACATTTTTCATTTTAATTTTGTTGGATAACTGAATGCTACGACAGCTAGCGCCACACTGGACTAATCATCATCACAACTGTTTGTTTACCTTCTTCTCTATATTACAATAACTGTTCGCTACCATAACTTTGTCTTTCTTGCTAAATGGATAATAAAGATTATTATCATATAATCCTCAACGTCCTCATGCCTTCCTACAAGCTGTAAGTACCTAAATCTTACAACAATTAGATTATGAGACTGAATATTGCATGAAATTCAACTAACGAGTTAAGACAAAGAAAAAAGGCTTAGCAAAAATGGCGTCACTCCCGAGCCACGATGTAACCCTAAATAAGCTCGACGGCTATAACTACTCACTATGGTCTTTCAAAATTGAAATGCTCTTGCAAAAGGAAGATCTTTGGGAAGTTGTCACCGAAAATATTCCAGATGAACCTAAAATCGAATGGAAAAAGAAAGACTCAAAAGCTAGAGCTATCATTAATCTAAGCATCGCCGACTCACAAATAGTGCATGTCAAAAACCTACTAACAGCCAAAGCTACCTGGGACACTCTTAAAAATATCTATGAAAGAAAAACACTCTTAGGAAAAATTTATTTGCTAAGGAAACTATACAGCTTAAAACTCGAAGAAGACAAAGACATGCAACAGCACATCACTACCATGATGGAACTTGTTGACAAACTGCGAACCATTGGCGAAACGCTAAAGGACTCTCACATCACGGCTATACTGCTTTGCTCGCTTCCAAAGAGCTACTCCAATCTCATCACGATGTTGGAATCAAGACCTGATGACGAGCTAACGCTTGAATTCACCAAGAACAAACTCCTTGATGAACACACACGCAGAGTAGAAAGCTCGAAAGACGAAAGCACCGCATCAAAAGCCTTAAAAAGCCTCCACAGAGCTTCAAGCCAAAGAAGAGAAAAAGAGAAGAAATCCTGTTCTTTCTGCCACAAACCAAACCACTCCAAAGAAGAATGTTGGCACTATCAAAAGCGAAACAACAGCAACAAAGAGTACAAATATGAAAACTTCAGAAGAGGAAACGTACCAAAGTACACAAATCAGTCGAGTGTCACCCAAGAACAATCAACAAATCAGAGAACAACAAAAGGACCTAACCCAAAAGCTCTCAATTGCACTCAACGAGAAGCAAGTGTACACAACTGGTTCATCGACTCTGGAGCCACATCTCATATGGCGTACGATGAAAGCTTCTTCACTGAACTTAACAGAGAACAAACACAACATGTTGTGGTTGCTAATGGCAATAAGCTGCAGGTCAAAGGGATAGGACAAGGAGAAATCAAAGTCATCACACCCCAAGGAAAGACTGACACCTTACTTCTCACAAAAGTTCTCTACATCCCGGAACTAACAGACAACCTTCTGTCAGTGAGTGCGGCCACCTCCAACGGATGTAAAGTAACGTTCAACAGAGATTGGTGTACCATCGAAAGAGACAACACAGCCCTCGCGAACGGTATACTTGACAATGGAATGTACCGACTCCACCTGGATGACAACCCCCAAACTCGCACATTCAAAGCAAATGTTGCAAAACAAAACCATTGCAAGAACAAAAATTGCCTCATGCTCTGGCACGACAGACTAGGACACAGAAATATAGAATCAATTAAGAAGATTCGAAATGAGAACCTAGCAAGAGGACTAAGTCTAAATAACTGTTCGCACAGCACAGACTGCGTTCAGTGCATTCAAGGAAAACTCACCGAAACCCCATTTCCAAAGAAGACAGAGTACAGAGCAACTGAAACGCTTCAACTTGTCCACAGTGATATCTGCGGTCCATTACCAACTAACTCTCTCAGCGGTAAGAGATACTTCATCACCTTCACTGATGACTACAGCAGATACACGAAGACCTACCTCCTGAAAGGAAAAGACGAAGTCTATGAAAAAATAAAAGACTACGTCATCTCAGCACACACGGAATTTGGAAAAAATATCCAAACCATACGGACAGACAACGGTCGTGAGTACGTAAACCGACAAGTCGAAGATTTCCTGAACCAAAGCGGAATCAAACATCAGCTAACAGTCCCCTACTCACCAGCCCAGAACGGAGTAGCCGAAAGGAAAAATCGATCACTAATGGAGATGACAAGATGCATGCTGTTTGACTCAGGACTCCCACAGTCTCTATGGGCGGAAGCGGTTACCACAGCTAATTACCTACACAACCGAATACCCTCGAAAGCTACAGACAAGACTCCTTTTGAACTATGGACCAACAGGAAGCCCAGTCTGAAGCATCTAAAAAGATTCGGATGTAAAGCCTTCGCCTATATTCCCAAGATAAAAAGAAACAAGTTGGATAGCAAAGTTATCGAAGGAATCTTTCTTGGATACGATGATCGAAGCAAAGGATACAGAATCCTGCACGACACAGACAACATCACAATCAGCAGATCCGTAAAATTTCTAGAAAAAGAAAATGGGTTTCACCTCGCTTCCACAAAAACAACTTCACCACAAGTACTAAGTACAGATCTAACTTCCTCCAATCATATTGGAAATGCAGAGGAAAGTCAGGAACCAGGAACACAATCCGAAAACGTTGAGGACTCAGAAACCGAGGATTACCTTCAACCCGGTACAAGCACAGGAACACAAGTGGTCACACAAAGAAGATCCACGAGACCAACAAAGGGAATACCTCCCATAAGAAATGACTACATGCTGTACAAAACTGAAGCTCAAGACATTCAGACACCCACCAACTACTCGGAAGTCCTACAATTACCAAAAATAGAAAGAGAAAAATGGCTACAAGCAATGAACGAAGAACTAAATTCTCTTGAGAAGAACAATGTATGGGAACTAACCCCTCCACCTAAGGACAAAAAGATCATAGGATGTAAATGGACCTATAAACAAAAACTCAATTCCAAAGGAGAAATAGAGCGGTACAAAGCCAGACTCGTAGCAAAAGGGTTCGATCAGAAATTTGGCCGAGACTACGAAGAAACCTTTGCACCAATTGTGAAGCATTCTACAATTAGAGCCTTCCTAGCTGCATCAGTCTACAAAGGGATGCAAGTGAACCACCTCGATGTCAAGACAGCGTTCCTACACGGCGACCTAGATAAAGAACTCTACATGGAACTCCCAGAAGGACTCCATACAAAACAAACAAACAAAGTCTGCAAACTAAAGAAGGCAATTTACGGTCTAAAACAAGCTGGAAGATCTTGGAACACAAAAATTGCAAGCACTCTAATTAAAAATAACTTCAAACAGAGCATTGTAGACCCATGCCTATTCACCAAGAATGAAGAAAACCATTCCATCTACTTGATTCTATATGTGGATGACATGCTCCTCGCAAGCGATTCCGAAATAATCATCCAAAACACTGTAAAAACTCTCGAAAAAGAATTCGAAATAAAGAACCTTGGAGACCCCACTCAATTAATTGGTATAGAAATCTCAAGGAACAGAGAAGGTGAACTCCTTCTGAGCCAAAAGAATAAAATCCAAGAATTAGTTGAAAGGTACAATCTTCAAGAAGCGAAACCTACTTTCACTCCCATGGAAAGCGGATACCCCGGTATATCTGATGAAAAACTTCTACCAAACAACGTCCAATACCAACAACTGATAGGCTCACTATTGTACCTAAGCATAGTATCCAGACCAGATATCGCAGCTCCAGTCTGCATACTCAGCAGCAGAAACCAGAATCCTAGAAATTGTGACTGGAATGCAGCAAAAAGAATCGTAAGATATCTAAAAACTACTAAAGAACTCGAGCTACGCATATCTAACCAAAAACCTCCCACACTGGAAGCATACAGTGATGCCACATGGGCAAGCGACAAGACCGACAGAAAATCACTAAGCGGAAACTTGTTCCTACTGGGATCAAACCCCATCTCATGGATGACTGGGAAACAAGGTTGCGTATCTCTCTCATCCACCGAAGCGGAACTTATCTCCGCAGCTGAAGCCTCACAAGAACTGTTATGGCTTCTCGACTTGCTAAAGGATCTCGAACTGGAACAGAAAGCTCCAATCTACTTCCACCAAGACAATCAATCATGTCTCAAGATATGTTCATCCGAAAAAGTGTCTTCTAGAACCAAGCACATCGCAACCAAGATCCATCACCTGAAGGATCTTCAGAAGAAGACAGTGATAAAAATGATCTACTGCCCAACTGGCGACATGAAGGCGGACATTCTGACCAAGCCGCTACCAAGGCCGACATTTGAGAAGTTACGCTACAACCTCGTGATGTCTCCACATTCATGCCGGGGATTTGTTGGATAACTGAATGCTACGACAGCTAGCGCCACACTGGACTAATCATCATCACAACTGTTTGTTTACCTTCTTCTCTATATTACAATAACTGTTCGCTACCATAACTTTGTCTTTCTTGCTAAATGGATAATAAAGATTATTATCATATAATCCTCAACGTCCTCATGCCTTCCTACAAGCTGTAAGTACCTAAATCTTACAACAAATTTATACACTTTCATTTTTATTTAGACATTTTCAATTTTAAATTAGACATTTTCCATTTTAATTTAGACACTTTTCATTTTAATTTAGACATTTTTCATTTTAATTTAGATACTTTCATTTTTATTTAGACATTTTAAATATTAATTTAGACATTTAATGAAAAAAATGTATAAATAAAAATGAAAGTGTCTATATTAAAATGAAAAATGTCTAAATATAAGTTAAAATTGTCTAAATTAAAAGTTAAAACCCTATAGATCCACAACATTATTTACTGTCTGTTGTCTAGCGCTAAAGAAGAGTGGACATTCCAGCAGTAGGTGTCTCGAGTCCTGGGTTTCCTTGTCACAATGACAGCTAGAGTCCTCAAGCGTTCAAATTGTTGCTAAAAATTCCTTTTAATTTACCTAAACAATATTGTAATCATAATTTAAGGTTATATTTGTGTGATGTGAAATGTTTTCTGGAAGGTGTTGGAATTTATGGTGACAACAATATTGTGATAGAAGTGTATTGCTTAATGTCGTGGAGCAAGGACATAAGTGCCCATTGTCTCCCATTCTACAGTAGCTACATCCGACTGTAATCCTATACTTGCATAATCCAAAAATTGCCTTCTTCAATTTCAATGGTTAGTTAGCACACATGTCCCAACTGTCAATATTAGGGATGTACAGACATAACGGAATACACGAACACTACTCTGAAAAAAATGAAAGAAAAAAATAAAATATAAAAAGATCAGGTGTTGAAATCAAAAATAAAAATGGCATATCCTGACCAGGAGCACATATGCTTTACAGAAGGCAGAGCGCCATCTGGTGGAACAGAAATCAACTGAACATTGATTTAGCCTGTTCCCTGATATTTGGCCAACCCAATTTCTTGATAAATGGATGGCTTTTCTTGATTTATCAAGAAATTGGGTTGTCCAAATATCAGGGAACAGGCTAAATCAATGTTTAGTTGATTTCTGTTCCACCAGATGGCGCTCTGCCTTCTGTAAAGCTCCATGTGCTCCTGGTCAGGATATGCCATTTTTATTTTTGAGAACACTACTCTATTCAACGGCTTTTCTTAGAATCTCTCATTTCCAATGAATATAATAGAACATAAACAGGAAGATCACAATACCTTAGATATCTTAGAAGAAATCAATAGATCAATTTTATAGGTTCTGGATGTCCTAAAAATGTAAATAGACATATTCCATAATATTGTTAAATTACATACCAATTTTAAATTTTCAGTTGTAAATATCCACGCTGTATGTTTTTGTAAATATTTCTTGTAAGATATAGTCGATGTTTTATTAAGCCCGTTGAAGAGAGATTATCACTTGAAAGCTAGCGTTTTGTAATAAACTCATTGTGAGAAATATATTTTGTAATTTTAAAACGTTTTTCACAAATTCATCATGAATGTCTGTAAATATTACCGGTGCACATATACAACGGGATACAAAGACAATACTGTCTTTTCATTATTTTTATCATTTTTATTAATTATTTAATTATATCTGAGGGAAGAGTTTCTTTTTTAATCACGATAATACAATTTTCAGGCAGAACAGCTATTTCTCTCTTATATATTTTTATTTATTAATCTATATTTTTTCATATTTATCCTTTTTTATTTATTCCTATATTCATTTATTTTGTATTTTACCCATATCTAAATATCTCTCTGCCAAGTAGCTCTACAACCACAGGAAGCTCCATGGGACACCTGTCAACCATCACTGGACTCCGGGGGGAACCACAGATGTTAGGGGTTCTCGAATCTTATCGGTGAATAAGGAAAACGGGACGGTGGCTGAACACTCTCATTATTATTATTAATGAATACTTTTATATCTTTTGATATACAACAATTATATTTCCACATTACAATATTGCCAAGTAGAAAAATAGAATAGACAAACTTCGGGATGACACAGCAATTTATTTAAGGCAAGAACAAACTATGAATAATGAAAAAGGCATCTCCTTATCGTGCAACTGAAAGTTACTGATGGCTTGCGCCATTATTTATGCACCTTATCCCAGTACAATATCACATTTGTACTATTTTCCCAAACTATGAATGTTAAACAAAAGATAAGCAATGAGGAAAGTTTATGCAGAGTAATAGAAAATATAAACATCAGATATAATACTCTGTTAATAAAATAATAAATACCTTGCTACAATATTGTCTCCCACAACACAATTAGTCGTCTGTATTAATTTGTCTGATCATATCGATCTCCATAATTGATAGTATTTATATTAATTATCCTTAATTAGAGCTAATAATACGTTTTAATTGCAAAGGATATATGTCGATTTTATTGATCTTGTTGAAAACAAATTATTGTATCAATATTTTATCGTATTTTATTCTATAGAAGAACTGTCATGCCATGAAGCCAATTAATAGTCATTATTTAGTAAATCTCGCTACTCCGTGCTCACTCACAATTGTAATGTTGCCTGTTGAAGAGCGAGAACTCGAAAGCTCTCGGTGTTTTGTAATAAACTTCAACATATAGAAACACAGGTCATACATTCAATTTTGAAGATCCAAACACTTTTTCATTCTAACATAAACAATAAGCACAACAGACTAATCCTTGAAGCCATGATATTCATGAAACATCAGAGCATTAACAGATATTAAAACATCCCAGAAGTTTGCAATAGATTTATACATATCCCAAATACTTAGAATTACTATCAAAACAACCCTAGATAACCAATAGTATGTTTATTAGCTGGATTTGTATATAAAAGATTAAAATCCAATTCATATTACATCATAAAACAAATACTAAATAAAATTATGAAAAAGGCTTCTCCTTATCGTGCAACTGAAAGTTGCTTATGGCTTGCGCCATCTATCGGAATAAATATCAACTATTCTCGTTGATTTTTAATTATTCCAGAATTGGCCAATTACCCATTCTTGATTAATCAAGAAAAGCTAACCACGGACGCGTTTCTGGCTGTTGGCCCTCATCAGGAGATTCCTTTTTCATAATTTATGCACCTTATCCCAGTACAATGTCACATTTGTGCTATTTTTTCACTAAATAAAATGCTAAATAGTTTCCTTACACATCATAAAGATATGTAAATAATATACAAGATATAAATAGTAGTTAAAGATTAGGATTAATTTCGTTGTTAACTACTGTAGAAGGGTTTACAGTACCTTGAGAGATTGTTTACATAAAACTAGAAAAGTATCCTCAGTGTGTTGTAACAATAAAGAAATTTATTGCGTGATGTTTTTAAATATTTTAATAAAATGAGATATTACAACAACAACAAAAAGCCTTTATTTAGGGTCACTGACCCTATACAGGATTCACCAGAGGTATGCATAAGAACAAAGCAGTGAGACAAAGGAAAAAACGATATTGACAGAAGAAAAAGGAAAAAAAAGACAAGAAAGAGAAAGAGGGAAGCAAGAAAAACAACACAAAAAGAGTAGCAGTAAGAAAGTGAGGAGTGAGTGTCACTTGGCCTTCTTCTGAGATATGGACTTGTGGAAACCATAAAACGCCGTAGCAATATACTTATTCTGGGTCATATTGTCAATTATTGATGGGAGTGAAGCACAGAGTTGCCCAGTTTTGAGCATAAGGGTTCTTCTTTCTTCTTAAAATGAGATATTAATTAAATAAAAAAAATAAACTCTGGAATTCTGATGTTTTCACCTTGCTAATTAATGATAATACAATTAAGAAAATATTTTCTTGATTAATCAAGAATGGGTATTTGGCTAATTATGATTTTTTTTCACATTGTTTCGCATTCTCACGCAATTCTAGCCTTAACTACCTGTTTCATGATTTTTCAGGATGCCTGAATGACCAGTTTTTTGGTCGTTGAGGTACAGCTTGCACCACGCTGATGAGGGCCAACAGCCCGAAACACGTCCGTGGTTAGCTTTTCTTTATTAATCAAGAATGGGTAATTGGCCAATTCTGGAATAATTAAAAATCAATAAATAGTTGATATTTAATCCGATAGATGGCGTAATCCATCAGTAACTTTCAGTTGCACGATAAGGAGATGCCTTTTTTTTCTTCTTTTAATCAAGAAAGGTTTACTCGGTTTAAATCATTAAGGATCTTGTCCATATTCGTCTGATATTCTTTTGAGTTAATCGTTTTATTTTTGAAAAGTTCTTTTGGTATTCTTTTGTTGACTTTGCTTAGTATTATTAATGAAACTGATTCCAATAATTATTAATTAAACATTATATTTATTGATTAACAAGAGAGATAACAAAATATAAAAGGGAAACTTATATTGAAAACAAAGGAACTCTTTTTTCTTGTTTTTTAGCGCCTATTTACCCGTGAGCTTACACACACTCTGTGGTAACAAATAATTAAAATATGTACAACACACGCTCCCCTGTGTGTAAGCCCTAATCAGCAAGTCCAAGGCTATCTGCACATTTCCGTAGTTTGTCCTTAGGTAGACTCTTCGTTAGTATATCCGCCTCCATGTCTTCACTTTTAGTGTATTCCAGCTTGATTCCATTTTGAATTTCCTCTTTCACAAAATAATACTTTCGGTTTATGTGCTTTGTTCGTGAAGTAATCTTGTCAGATTGTATCCAGTTTATTGCAGCCTGGCTGTCACTTTTCAAGGTAATTGGGAAAGTTAAATTTTCACAAAGTTCTTCTAGTAATCCCTTTAACCATAATACTTCTGAAATGCCTTCACATATTGAAATAAGTTCTGCTTCACATGTAGACAAGGCTACTAAATTTTGCTTTCTACTTCTCCAGTTTATTAAGTTGTTGCCAAGTTTGACTGTATAGCCTGAATAGGATTTTGCGTCTCGGGTTGTGCACCAGCTCGCATCAGTACTTATTGTGATATTGTTGTCTTTTGACTTATATGCCAACATGTTATCTCTTGTTCCCTTCAGATATCTATAAATCCTTTTAACTCCAGTTAAGTGTATTTCTCTTGGATCATTACTATACTGTGATAAATTGCTGATGTTGAAGGATATGTCCGGTCGAGTACCCGTAGAAAGGTACATTAGTGATCCAATCATTTCCTGGTATACAGTTTTATCTACTGGCTTAGAGTCCAAATATTCATCCAAATTTTGATTTTGATCTCCAGGTGTCTGCACACTGTTGCATTCTTCCAGTCCAAATCTGTGAAGAATTGTATCAATATAATGAGTCTGAGATAGATAAAATCCATCTTCTTCCCTTTTTATTTCAATTCCAATAAATGGTTCGCTATCTTTCTTTTCTGTTAGAGTAACATATTTTTCTATTTCTGAGGCTAGGTTGTCATTAATTTCCTTACTAGTTCCAGCAATGATGAGATCATCTACATATAGACCCAGTATTGCATACTCTTCTCCTCTCTGGATTTTATAGACACATGGATCACATTTGGTTCTAATCATTTCCAACTGGTATAAAATTTCATTGATCTTTTTGTTCCAACATTTTCCTGATTGTGGTAGACCATACAGGCTTTTTCCCAATTTACACACTTTGTTTTCTTCTCCTTTTTGTATAAAACCATCTGGTTGTCTCATGTATACTGTCTCTTTTAACTCACCATAGAGATAAGCTGTCTTCACATCATAAGTCTTTATGATTAAATTCTGTTGTGTTGCAAGAGCTACTATTGTTCGCAAGCTTTCCTTTTTGAGTACAGGTGAAAACGATTCCTTATAGTCCACACCATATCTTTGATTGCATCCAACAGCAACCAGTCTGGCCTTTCGTTTATATGTGCCGTCACTTGGTGTTTTCTTCGTACTGTAGACCCATTTACTATTGATGACTTTCATACCATTTTCCCTTGGTACTAGTGTCCATACTTTATGTTTCTCTATCTCTCTGAGCTCTTCTTCCATTGCTTTGTGCCATTCTTCTAAGATGCTCTTTGTTTCTCCTTTCTTTCTTCCTCCTTTTACACATCTTTCCTGTATCGGTTCAGTTTGTGATGAGTCATTTTCACAGTCACCACCTAGTTTTACTGAAGTATCCTCCTTAGACTTCATTTCACTCTCTGCGACAGGATTGTCTTCTTTCAAGATAAGAAAGTCTTCAACTATTTCTTCACAATTTCCTTTATAGATCAAATTATCACAATTAGTATCTTCCTGAATATAATTTGCATAATCAATTCCTCTCTTATCTTCACTAAATTTTACTGATCTGACTTCATGAATTCTCTTTGTCATTATATCATATATTCTGTAAGCTTTTCTTTTAATGGAATAACCAATAAATATTCCCTTTCTACCCTTTGGTGAAAACTTGTTTCTTCTTGGTTTGCTCTCAAGCCAATGTGTCAAACATCCAAATATTCGAATGTGTTTGACCGATGGTTTCCTGCCATTCCATCTCTGCATAGGGGTATTTTGCTTGATAGACCTGTGGGGTGTACAATTCTTAATGTATGTAGCTGTAGCAATTGCCTCTGCCCAAAACATCATGGGTAATTTTGAGTCAATTAGTAAGGTTCTCGCTGTATCTATAAGAGTCCTATTCACTCTCTCTGCGACTCCATTACTTTGTGGTGAGTATGTTGTGGTGAGTTGGTGATGGATCCCACTTCTCTTGAAAAGTCCTTCAAATCTAGAGTTACAAAATTCAGTTCCATTGTCCGTTCTTACATCTTTTATTCTAAGACTTAATTCGTTTTCGGCTCTTGCTTTAAATTCTTCAAATCTTTCAAAGGTCTCATCTTTTGATCTCAGGAAATATACAAAGATTCTTCTACTGTAATCATCTACTATAACAAGGAAATACTTAGATCCTCCTAAAGATTGACATGGCATTGGTCCACATAAATCCATATGAATCAACTGCAGGGGCTTAACTGTATAATTTTCTGTAATATTATATGGCTTCTGCACCAGTTTTCCCATTATGCATGCTTCGCACTCTGGTAACCTTTCGAATTTTAGATCCAATCCTCTTACAATATGTCCTTGAATCATTTTTTTCATGTATTCTTCATTTATATGGTTTAATCTCTTATGCCATAAACTTATATTGCTATTTTTATTTGATAAATGTGTATTTATAACCATGACATTTTCATTTTTTGCTATTGGTACATTTCTTTGTTTTGTTTCCATCATAAACATTCTATCTTTAATATATGCTTCAGCAACTAAATCATTCCCTTCATTATAAATTTTTGCTCCATCCTTATTGAAAATAACTGAATTTCCCTTGTTGACTAATTCGTATACTGACAAGAAATTATTCCTCAAACTTGGTACATGTAAGATATCTTTGATGTGAATATTTTCTTGGCCTTCACTTGTGCATATAGTAAGTCTCATATCTCCTTTGGCTATGGCTTGGGTAGTTTTGCCCTTTTCAGCTAGGTTGATTTCACTTTCATAATCTACCACATTTTCCATTTAAGTTAGGTTTGGGGTTAAATGTGCGGTGCATCCTGAATCTATACACCATATTTGTCTATCATTGCTCTCATCTGGTGAATCTTCAAATTCTTTTACATATGTTTCAAATGCTTGCTCATTAATTCCACTTTTCATAGTATCCACTAGGTTATTTGAATGTTCCCTACTGTATTTGTGATTTCTATCACCAGGAGTCCATTTCTTTTGGTATCCTTGTTTCTGTTTATCTCGAAACCAGCAATCATTAGCTAGATGTCCCTTTTTATTACAAACAAAACATCTTTTTGGCTGAAATTGTTGGACTTTTCTATTTTTAATTCTGTATGCTTGTTCATGCCCATTCTCAACCGATTGATTTAATCTCATATTTCTTCTTGACTCCTCTTCTCTTAGAGTTTGTTGAATCTCTTCAATTGTTGCCTCTCTCTTTGATCGTAAGACAATAGCAATATTTTCATACCTTGGATGTATGCCTCTGACAATATGAAATGAAAGTTCTCTTGAGGGAAATTGATGCCCTAATGATGAACTTCTAGCAGCAATATTTTTTGCCCTTGTTATATATTCATCTACAGTTTCATTATCTTTCATTCTAATGTTCTTTAATTCTAAGCCTATATCAATAATTTTATCTTCCAAATTGCCTGTGTATGTTTTTCTCAGTGAGTCCCATACTTTCTTAGCATTTGTTTCTCCTATGAACATTCCAGCTTGTTCATTTGTCAACGTAGTGATGATTATCCCAAAAGCTTCATCATTTTTATCACTCCAAATCTCCCAAGAACTTTTGTCTTCCATATCAGGTTCTGGATCTGAAATTACACATTTAAATAATTTTCTTCCTCTCAGAACTGCGCCGATTTTCAACGCCCATATTTGATAATTATTTCCTGTTAATGGTTCAATTTTTGTTTGGGATAAAACATTATATTCAGCCATTTTCGTCTTTTGAGCTAATATAAACAAACCAATATATAAAATAAAATAAATATATATTTTAAATTTATTTAAATATTGGGTAGCTTTTAAACATGCAATATATAGATAAAATTTAACTTAATCTATATAAATACCTTTAATCTTCTTATAAGTGCTTCAGTTTACCGATCAGAATAAACTTCTTGCTTAATCTTCAGATTGAATATTTTCGTTTTTGAGCTTTATATCAATAAACCAACATCTGCTACCAATTGTTGACTTTGCTTAGTATTATTAATGAAACTGATTCCAATAATTATTAATTAAACATTATATTTATTGATTAACAAGAGAGATAACAAAATATAAAAGGGAAACTTATATTGAAAACAAAGGAACTCTTTTTTCTTGTTTTTTAGCGCCTATTTACCCGTGAGCTTACACACACTCTGTGGTAACAAATAATTAAAATATGTACAACATCTTTAAACCATTCGAAAGGCATATAAGCTTCATAGTTAAGTTTATTATTTATTTATATATTTTGGAAATATATTTTTGTTAATTTCTTAAATAGATTTACATTTTTGTTTTCACGTTTATATATCAAATTTGCTAATATTTTATGCATTTTCTTGTATAAATATATCAATAAATTTATATCCTATTGAATCTGCTTTTTATTTTTCTTCATTTTTAACATAAATTGTTATTTAATTAAAGTAAATTAGAAGGATGAATCCGTAAAAAATATATCATTGCATATTATTTATTATTAATAGTAATTTTATGAAACAAATCTTGGTATATATGTCTACATGTAAACAACAACGACTATTAAACATTATATACATACAAGTTCCTTTTCAAACTCAGTCTCATCTATAGCCATTGTTACTCTGTAATATTCCAACATAAATTCCATTATATCTTCTGATATCGGTGATTTTTTTGTTATTATATAGTTTGAATCATTTTTGAAATAGATC